>JARHVA010011210.1:62500-81494 GCA_037957365.1 Torreya grandis | reverse complement strand
AATTGTATGTAACTTGATTAAATGTTTAAATGAACATGTTTTAGTTATTTAATGTTTCAAATCAAATAAAGAGGCTTATAATTTGAAGTTGTAGGTTTGAATTAGGAGAAATTAAGTTGTAACTTAGAAATAGATGACTGTGTTACGAAACAAGGTTTTTTGAAAGTGAAAATGATCAAGTTTGAAGAAAATATAATGAATTAAGGACTTTTATGAGTTTTAATATGTGTCATAATAATATAAAAAAAATTTAGGATTATTTAAAAAAATTATAAATCATAAAAAGTTATTCTTATAGCTCTTTCCCTTGAGGAAACCCTCCTTAGGGTTTGATCTAAAATATTGACTTGTCTCAAAATTTAGCCACAAGAAAATTATGAAATTTTTAGAGAAAGTTATTATAAGAATAATAAGGATTTTTATAACATTTAAAGTCATTATTAGATGTTTTGGTCATGAAGAAACTCAAATCATAGACCTGGAGCCTTACAATAAGGCTAAAACCCTCATGGGGCAACACTAAAATTCATATATATATATATATATATCAAAAATGGATCATGGTTAAGTTCTAAAAATTTAAAGAGACTTAGAGGAGGTATATATATTTCATTATAATCTAATTTTGTGTCATTTTGATACCTAAATAGAGAGGAAATCTAAAATCTCAGTCTGACTATATTATGGAAAATAGGATTAAAACCTCATATGAGTTTCAAGTGATTTTAGAACAAAACAAAGGTTGTTGAATGTTGTTTATGCATGGAAAAAATTTAAGACATATACAAAGATAATATAACCCTTTTAAAAATGTTTAAACAAGAAAAAAATTCAATAAAATAAGTGAAGATGGCTAATTAGACCTTTTTGGCCTACTAGCTAAATTGGGATTCAGGAACATTTACTTTTAGAAGTCGATTTCTATCACTTAATACATTTTAGTTATGCATGTTAAAGATAAATGAATTTTATAAAGGTGTTTTTTTTAATTTCAAGAAAGAAATTCGAGTTAATAATCCTTATAATACTTATTACCCCATAAGCAACATTGTTGGCCAATATTTGACATAGAAAGAGTTGTGGAAAAGTTGTAGTAGGTTACATATCACATATGAATTAATATACATAATGATGAAGAACATAAATTAGAGAAATGTTGATTTTATAAATCCACATATGAATTAATAATCATAATTAACCAATAATGTGTAAACATTAAATGATCAAGATAGAAAATACACATAGGTAAAAGAAGCTTATTTGTCAAATAGTATGTTATATGTCATAATTCAACATAAACAATAGGAAATATATCAAGAAAACATGTAGACCATAACATGTACATATACATAATTCAATTTTTCTTACAACCTCTAAATTTTTTTGTCTGGCATAACATATGAAATATAAAGTTTAATGCACTAAAATTATATATTGAAAATGATAATTTTTTCAAGAATTATTTTTTGAAAAATGATTATAGACTCACCATATTCGATAAGAATGTTTATAAACCTATGATGGAAAATCCTATGGAGCATACATTTATTTTTAGATCTAGATGTGAATAAATTTATGTAAATATGGCATGGATTATCATTTTAAGAAGCTAAAAAAAGATTTTACTATGTGTTCTCACAATCTTCATCTCTGAATCATGACGTACTACAAAGAAAGTGGATCCTTAGATGTCACCCCCAACATCAAGAAAACATTATTGTCATCCATGAGGGGTGACCATAATATCCCTCATCATCTATAAAACCAATAAATGAATGTGAATCTAATGAGCATGATTAAAAATATATGACTATAATATATATCTTAAAACATAGTTTTTTATTCAAGGGACAATAAATATACATGAATAAATATATAATTAAAAATTTTCCAAACTTGAGTATAGGGTACACCAGTGCCAATTATGGTCTCTACAATAGAATCAAGGCTTGTTGAGCTACCCAAAATATCACTAATCATATATACAAGTAATAAATAAATTTTTTAGATAAATAAATTAATTAATTAAGTAAACACATACTAGAAAATAAACTTAATATTATTTTACAAAAATAAAGAAACTATAATTAAAATTAAACCTATATATCAAATATAGATGTTGAAGTAGATAAATCATCCACAATAGGCTAACGAGTCTTGAGAGGAGTGGGTGAAGGTACTAAAACTATCATAATTTTTGGCATGTTACTGTCATGTACTACTAAATAATCTATAGGTGATGTATGCTCTAGCATGATAGTCTTATGAGGTCCTGAAGCAACTAAAAAATGAATACACTCAAACATCTTAATGTCTTGAGGTACTGAAGGAACTATAAATGAAATATAGTGACAAGTATTGGTTTCCTAAGATGTTGAAGTAACTATACATCACATAAATTATTAGGTAGTAGTATGCTACATAAAGGTAGGTCTAGTCTCCATAAATGTATTATGTGTATGTTGCATCTGAATAATAGGTCTTGTGCACTTCCTCCTACATAATGTGTAATGGTGTGCAAGAATTGTAGCATGAGTATAAGGAGGATGGAAACTAGCACCAATACCAATACCACCAAAACCATTAGTGCCACTGTAACCTAACATTAATACCACTACCACTAGCATGAATACTGATA
Organism: Torreya grandis; assembly: GCA_037957365.1. Lineage (NCBI taxonomy): Eukaryota > Viridiplantae > Streptophyta > Pinopsida > Cupressales > Taxaceae > Torreya > Torreya grandis. Next base: position 78,856 of record JARHVA010011210.1, on the reverse strand, counting down.
CTAGATGTCTCACCACGCAATAGGCTGAGTAAAATTATTCTATGCATGCATACCATGGTAAATCATAACTTGTGTCAAACTCATAATCACCTCAAGGGTATTCGTATATACACTAAGATGCAAAATTTTGGGGATAAAATCATGTGATATTATCTTTATATTTCTATGAACTTAGTTAGGTGGTTTTGGTCTCGCTTGGCACCAATTTTATCAAATGAATACCCACCTCCCCTACCTTGGGAGGCCTTCATATCAAAATAATTTAGAATTTCTAGCATCACAAACTCACAATAGAGTTTTTTCAGAAAGTATAACATAACCTCATTATTTTTCATGGAGGCTAATTATACACCATCCACCACTTATCCTAAAAGTTATTTTTTATCCCCTCATGAACATACCAATTAATACTAATATTTTTGAAATTTACTGATAGTGGTTGGTTGGTTCTAGGCTTAATAAAAAAAGCACACACATAATATTTTTTTATTTATTTTTATCATATTCATATGAAAATTTATCAGAATAAAATTATTTTAGGATGCCTTTCGATGCAATATTGCATCAAGTTGAAAATTTACATTTCTCACTTCATTAAAAATTATCTTTAGTGTATTGACAAGTGAATTGCATGAAGTATCAAATAAGGAGTGACGAAACCATTGATAATTATTTGTAATTCTTGATGTTTTACACTGTATTATTCATACAATTGAACTTCTTCTTGTAAAAAATCAAAAATTTCATGGTGTTATTCTACTTTTCTTCACACAATGGGTCCATCATTCAATTATTTATCTAGAATTATTGAAATATAGATAATTTTATGAAATCCAATATAATCTAATGCAAATTAAATTTCAAAACCATAAATGAATAAATAAATAAAAATACAAATGGAAAAATTAAAATTTAAAAATAAAAGTACTTGAGATAGAAACAAAAATGTCAAATCCCATTAGCAATATACAAAAAAAAATCAAACACATGGTTTATGGGTAAATAGAGAGAAGGTTTTATTGAAAAAAGATCCAAACCAATAAAATATGTTATGGGTTTTAGAATTTCAACATTAAAATGAATAAAAATAAAAGGGTGTATGCCCTTTAGGCTCGAGTAAAATACCGAGCCTTGGAAATTTAAAAAAAAAGGTGTATGCCCTTTTTCAAAGGGCGTATGCACTTTGCAAAAGAAAATTGAAAAGTTGGGGGATGTCACCCTTTTTGTTCCCTAACTTTATGCATCGACCCTAAACCTCTACATGCAATGAAGTAAATTTTTTTTTTTAGCATTATATTCCATGATTCATTTTTTCTTCTCTATCAACTCTAATATGATTGGATACTCATTTCCAAGGTAACCACATATGTAAAAAGCCATTAGCCATGTATCCATTTAGATTTTTTAACCAATCATAGCTTAAGAGTAAACCATAAGCCTCAAGAATGTTAACTATGAGGATGTCAATATAATGTTGGACATGTGGCTTAGAGGCAAGGTACATGTGAAAATTGATCAACTCTCTAACAATTGGGACTAAAGATTTATCCAACTATAAGACTACTCTTTTGGACTTATCTAGAGTCAACCCTAATACTTTACATATTCCCATGGCAATTTTGTTGGCTAAGGAACCTAAGTAGACTAAGAAATTATGCACATTGTTCCCAAATATTATGATAGTCAATAAGAAACGTGGGACCTCAGGTTTATATTTATACACAACCATGTTTGCATGTACAGTCTTTGATTTGTTAGTAAATGGCTTACTAGTTAGAGATTTTATTAAAACCTTTCTTTGTTTTATGATTTGAGATAGCTCATGAAAAGAAATATTACCCATGATTTTATTCATATCCTCCACTATCTTATATCCACTTTTATTTCATGGATCAACTTGATGTTGTTCATCATTCACTCTAAGAAGAGGTAGATTGTTATTAGCATTTTGATTAGAGGGAGTGGCTGCATTTTTTTTAAAGGTGTCAAAGTTATGATAATATTTTGATTCTTATTTCTTATATTAAGAATTATTCCTCCAAATTTTTTAAAATAATGAATCTCTTCTATGTTTTCTTCTAACTCATTTTCATCCTCAACTGAGATTAGGAGATTATAGCTCTCAAACACCATGGATGTACTAGAGGTACTAGGTGTACTAGATGTGGATGAATTAGGTTAATTTAGGACTACCCCATATCTTTCCATCTCTTTTTTAAATATTTCAAAGGTAGTAAAAAATTATAAGTTATCTAGTTTTCCATGTTGGGCATTATTATGGACTCCACTAGTTAGGCAAGGTTGCTTCACAAATATTCATCTTAGGTAGTATGTTAGGCCAGGGATTTGAATTATTATTTGACCTATTGAATGGTCTATTATATCTTTGGAAAGAAAAAATACTATTTTTTTATTCTCCTACATTATTTACTATGGTTTTTTTCATGCTTATAAACTCATTACGAAGTTTATATACCATGTGTTAGATAGAATCTAACTCAGTTTTGGTAGAATTAAAGGTTCTCACCAGTGTGTTAGAGGAATTAACTAGGACTAAAACTTGATTATGATTTTTTTGATTAGAGACATGTGTAGGACTATTCAAAAAACTTAGGTTCTAGTTTGGTACAACATGAGTCAAAGGTAACTAAGTGAAAAATTGGATATGATTATTTACCATGACGTTCTAATTGGTGTTTAGGATAAGATTCAAGATCATAAAATTTGGATCAATATTGGGTATGTCTTGTAATTGATGATTAAACTATCTATCAATGTTAATAGCTTCAACCTAAGCATTTATGAAGTTATTGATGTTTTTAACTCTATGCAATAATAATGTAGTCATAGGATCTAATAAATTTGTATACATTTTAATAGATAGTGAAATATTGGGTATGTATGTAGTAGTCATAATATTATACATATTTTAAAATATTCCATTGAAGGCTCTAATATATTCACTTTGTTCCCTTATCATTCTATCAAAATGCTGATATACTATACTATAATTGGTAGCTTGTCCATATTATGTCATAAATGTTTCATGACATTGAATTTTTGTTGACCAAATTTGACTTCAAGGTCAAATTTGGAGCCCTATAGGTATAAAACTTTGTTTTTAAGATGTTTTAGGGGTATAAAATTTGTTATATGGTATGTTAAAATAAATTTAATGTTATTTAATGCCTTTTTAGCATTAGTCATGGTCTAATAAGTTTATTTGTCATTTTAGGTCATTTACTGGGATTTTAGGGGTCATAAATGCAAGTGGCATGATTCCCAAGGTGTCTTATTTTCCTTTAAAACATCCAATAGGTCATATTCCATATTATGAATGTTAGTGCAATCATAATCTTATACGTTATCTAACTAAAATTCAAGAAACCAACCAAAAAAGGTAGAGTTTGGCACTTGTACGACCCATGGGGGAAGGTGACATGTGGGAAAAGGTGATATAATGTCTCTTCATCTTCCTAAATTTCATTTCCATGATTTAAATGCTTTGGAAGTGTCATTTTTAATCTAAAACCACTCTACTCTTTCTTTGCCTTTGTAGATACACAGAAGTGGTCAATACGTTTATGTTAGGTACAGATAGTTGGAGAGGTTTCAGGTCAAAATATTTTGGGAGGTAAAATTAAAATTATATATATTGATTTTCATAATAATATTTTGAATAATGGTGGTCTGTGCTTTATGAACCATCCTCATGAAGTTGACTATGTTTTTATGCCTATTATTTCATGAACCCTATAGGTTTTGCTCCATTTTTGGAAAGTCCATACAAACTAGTTGGTGATGTTGAATAAAAATGATGTTGGATCTCTTATAATATTATCTACATGTTTATTTTCATGTTTCATGGTGTTTTAATGAGCAAGTTATCTCATGTTGCAAGAAAGTGCCACCATGTGCAGTCTCAATCAGTTTTCCTTATTTGTAGAATGTTTGGTTCTTAGAAGAGGTCTCATAGGAATATTATGTTGTGTTACATAGGTCTCAAGGTAATATTTATCACCTTACATTCAATATTATTCTCATAACACCATGTTTTTATCAAATATTCAATCTTGCCTTTCTCATAGTCAACTTTCCACTCACTATCACTTGTAGCCACATGTATAAAGCTTATTTAGCATGTTTCTAGATTTTTAGTGAGGATTTATCAACTAATTAAAGGAATTTAGAAATAAAGAGAGTCAATTTTAAGGTTTTCATATGATTTAGGTTGGTTTCAAGTTCATACACCATACTAACCAACTACTAGACACCATTGCTTGCTTTGTAGCATTGGTTTGTAAAAGGTTTTCACATTGGAATAGGTGTTTTGAGACTTGTATCAAGATTATCATAAGGAAAAACACTCATTTGAGTAATTTATAATAATATTATATAGTTTAATCATATAATTCTTCAACATACATTCATTAATCTTGTTCATTTCTTATATATACAACTCAAAATGCTTACCTACATATGTTCTCATGAAGAAAATCATGTTGGAAGAAGAGTACCTAAGCTAAACAAGAACATAAGGAGAAATAATAGTCTATTTTAAATAATTTAAATATGTTAATATAAATTATAAGGTCAAATTAAACACACAGTAATTATGATTGTACTCATTGCCTACAAATAGGAAAATGTGCATCTATAGGTGATAATACAGAGAGTTAGGATGTCATATAGGAGTTTTGAAGTAAGTGGTAAAACCCCTTTTGGAATCCTAGTGGGTTGAAAATACCATAATAGACTCATTTGAGGTTTCAAGTTGGTATTTTTAAGTGGATAAACCTTCAAAGCATGAGATGACAATGTTCAAGACCTTTGTCCCTAAAACAAGAAAATAGAGGTTTGGGCCATTTGGTTGGTAGCATAAAACATGGATATAAGGACTTTTATGGTATCCTAATGACTTTTTATTGAATAAATATCATATTAAAATATCCATACAAAAGATTAGGTCAAGAGGATTGGTGGAATATGGTCATTTGGGGGCCTCAAAGTTGCTATTGGAACACTAAAACCCTTCATTAACATTTACATGATTTTGATCCTCAAGAGACCTTATTTCACCCAATGTTGTAAACTATAATATGAAACTATATGTGAATGTTTCAAAATTTTTAAATTTAAATTAATAACCTAATTTATCATCATAAGGAGAGGATAAGTACTAGTTTTTTAATCATAATCACCTACAGGTGTTTACTTCCTGAATTATGCACCTATAGCCAGGAGCCATCCTCCACATCACTCATAATGAAGAGTTTGAACATGAAGGTACCCAATTTATTATTATAAATTGAATAATAAGGGATAAAAATCATAATAAATAAAATTTGGCATGAATTTCAAAGAATAATGCCAACCTACAAGCCTTTTGCTTTAGGAAAGTCAACTACAAGTGATTGTGGTGAATAGTGAACAAGACAGTAGTGTTTTGGTATGGAAATAGAATAAAGGTGAGAAAAATGAATAAAAATAGGTTTTAAATTAACCTAATGGATTATATAGTTTTAAAACACTATCCTCAATCCCAAACACACATGATCACCTACAGGTGCAACATGTTGGAGTAAAACATAGTCAATTGATAAAACTCAGCCTTGAGAGGTTCAATGTATGAAAAGGGAAATGGAAGATTAGAGTGATAAAAGATAATTATAACACATAAATCATGGTAATTTTTTTATAATTTAACTTCCATGATAAACATATACTAAATAGAGGATCTCTAAACAAACATTACATAGTCCACATCAAAACCTTGTGCACAGTCCCCTTTTGCACTAACTGTCTTGAGTTTTGTAGAAATTCAGGGAACTATTGACCTAGTAAATATATAAAAATTGGTAAAAATAAAATATATGAATTTATTAATCTCATAAAATATTTACATTTATTTTATGAAATATGGGAGTGCCCTTTGTTTTATCTTAGATAAAGGGCACTCCCTTTGTGCATGAAATTTGCAGTCTTGGAAAAGATGGGTAAGAAGAGTAAAAAAAGATATAGGGAAATTTTAGGAAGGTGTAGAGAGTTAAAAAAAAATCCATAAAATAATTAATAATAAATCACATAAGGAATAATCTCATCCAAGTGTCCTAGCACTCCAAGGTTACAATCAGCCTCTTAGGTAGGGTTTTGGCCTAATGCCCAAATGAAAGGTGATTTTTATTTATAGATGTAGGAGGGTATTATAAATTTTTAAATAATGTTTTTGGGATAATTATATAAGTTTTAAATCTTATTTAATTCAAATAATTCCAATTAGATGGCCTAGAACACAAAGGTTGTAGGTAGGCCTATTGAACATGTTTAAGCCTAGAACCCAAATGGAGGGTCAGATTTATTTCCATCCTTTGTAGAGATTTATAATGGATTTGAGAATAATAATGATGTAATTAAAAGTGTGATTCATCTTCCACCTTGTAGATAAAACATTATGAATCCATTTTTTGGCTCGAAGATAATATTAGGCATGTGCAAAGGAAAGGAAGGGCTCAAATAGGTAACTTCAAATGCTCACATCTTTTAGGAGGATTTGCATGTAATAAAAAGGATTTTATGTAGGTTAATAGGTTATTTTAACATCACATTAGTGTAATTTTTTTCAAATTAAATTTTAGATCTTCATGAATAAACCTTAAGAATAAAAATCACTTAAAACCTTTGCTAAACCCTTACAAGGACCCGATTGGAGAAATGAGGATGGGAAGCTGCTCTAATAGCATATTTTTCCTAGTATGATGATTGGAAATTGTAAATTAATATTTTAATCTCCCCCCACCCTTTTTATTTATATGTAATTGTATAGATAGGGTATAAAACATGGTACTTTTGTTTGTTTTATCTATTTTTTAGGTTCTAGAAGGAGTTTGAAGATGAAATAAAGTTTGGAAGGAAGATATATAATTTTAATAACTCAATATGGTAATTTAATTTATTTAATAAAATACTAAGTGTTTAAACAATATCTCTCATTTTAGATAGTCAAAAATGGCATAGTAGACAAATTAGTGATAAGGGTGGAAAACTTCAAGTGAGTTGATTTTAAGGTATACTTAATGCCTCTAAGTCCATATAGGGTCTTGAAAAATTTCATGCACTAAATTTTATGTATTTTAATTGTAAATTGAAGAAAAATTTGAGGCCAAGTGTACAAGGTGTGGGAAAGAGGAGTTTTTAAGACTATAGATGGTGATAGCTCATTTTGGGATGCTTTAAGATGACCAAGACTAAAACCTATGCATGGAGAGGCATGTATAAAATAATAAAATATAATTATAATTATCAAACCTATCCATAATTATTTTTTGGATGTTAAAATATGTGTGGATGATGAAGGCATTTTTCTAAGCCAACATAAGGAGTTTCATGCCACTTTTCATAAGTTTCATGCCTTGTATGGCCACTTTTCTCTTATAACACTATATGGTTCATCCCACATCCTCTTTTCATACATAATTAACTCATTCTATAAATTTTAAAAGTGTCCTTTTTACATTTGTACTTTTCTCTTCTTCTCTCTCTCTCATTCTATGAGAACTAGCCATTTTGGCATTTGTAAACTATATTCCACCTGAGTATGTGAATCCCTATTCATTTGCATACCATTTTATCAATAATAGTACTAATTTTTACCTCCTCCATGATTTTTCATAGCATGTTTTATTTGGATGGTCGATCTTGCTTAGTGAAGACTATGGATTCCTTAGCATGTTGTCTCATTCTTTCACCCTATTTGCAGTGGAAAAGCTTCTTCTTATAGGGCATGTGAAGTGTTATAGGAAGTGTCAAGATTGAGTGAGTTAGTCTATTCACTAGTGCTATTCAAGGCCTCTTACCTAGTCCTCCTAGCCTAAACATTCATTCATAACCTCATAATGTAATATTGATGTGAGAAGATGCAGATTGGAGAAGTGTATGTTTGGTTAGTCTCTTTGTTTATGTGTAATATGCAACTGGTTGGAAGTCATCAAATTATTTGGTGTATCATCTCACTTATGATAGTTTAAGATAGCCCTATCTAGAGATTCACCTCATTCATAGGGTACCCAAAATCCTAGAGGTATTTCAATTATGCCACTTAGATGAGTTGAGATGAGACATCTCCTCAAAGTGTGAAAATCCAAGTAGCAATATTTTTTGGCATGCCTAGTGGTACTCTTAGTCTAAGAGGTTTAAATATTTTGGGTGTTGTCTTTCAACAATCAACCTTTGGAGGCATCTATCTAATCATCAATGGCAACTCCAAAGTTAAATCAACTAGTCAAGCAACCCATGTATTCTTTTTGAAAATTTTTGGTAGCCATTCCTTGTGTGTTTTCTTCTTAATGAAGTACCATGGCTAACCTTGGTGTTGAGTACTATTTTACATAAGTTGGTGAGACATATCAATCTTATGGCACTCCCTATCAACCTTGGTGTGATTATTAATAGTCTTTATATAACCATTTTCAACCCTATCATGATCCTTATTAGCCATATAACTAGCCTAGTCATGAGTTTTATCAGTCCTATAGTCAACCTTCTCCATATCTTTCTCTTAGTCGACCTAGTCACTTATCAAGTCAATCGATTTCCATTTTCAAGAAAACTCTCTTGGGATATGAGAAGCACATGTTAGATCTTGACACAAAAAGGGGATATGGTCTAAATATTTATATTTATTTCATTAATAAGGTGAGATATGCATTATATATAGTCAAAATAGAGTGGTCACCTATTGAGAGAGCCAATTGACAAAGGCTCACAACTGAGATGCTAGATGTGAGTGGCCTAGTTTCATCCTTGGAAGATAGGATAAAAATTCATGAGAAGTAGCCTCACCAAACATATAAACCTTCCTATCCACTTTCCCAAGATTTCTATCAGTCTTACATGATTCCCACTCATGAAGCCAATCAAGCTTATCTAAGTCATCATTTTCCCATTCAGTTATAAGAAAGAATTGAAAAGAGAAACATTATTTTTTAAGAAAATATTGAAAGGTAAATTGAGCTGTATAATATGAATATGAATAAGTCCATGTTATTATCAAAATAAGTGGAATATAATCCCTAATTTCCCTCTCCAATTATATCCCCACATCAAGAAGTGAACTCTAGATATGAGATTCCAAGTTGGAGACAAGGTGGAAAATCCAAGCCTAAGGAAATACCAAGTTTCTTAGACACTTCATCTACTCCTCAAAGTGCATAAATAACTCAATAAGAGACTAATAATCCTAACATCCTAATCTATAATAATATAGTGGAGTCATGGGGAAATAAAGAAGATAAAAGCCTTCATAAGGAGTGTAAAGTTGAGAAAGACCTTGATTTTATTCAAGTCCCTCCAACCCTTCCTCATGAAGATTTTAGTGTTCCATGTCATACCTATTATAATATATCATCCTCATGAATATTCTTATGAAATTAAATAATTTTTTTTTTGAGAGAACCTAGCAAAGAAAATTGAAGAGTTAGAGTCAAATATGAAATTGTTGAGTCAAGGTGTGATGGAAGGTTTAGACCCAAAAGAAGATCATATGTCTAAACACACCCCATATAACCTCCATAAAGAGAGTGGTAAAGATAAATGAGATGTAAATTAAGTGATTTTTAAATGTAAGGAATAAAACCAAACTATTTTATCCCAAGTTCTACCTCCCCTTCCTCAAGAGCTCCCAAAATAATCCCCTACAATTCATTCTCAATCTGATTTTGAGTTCTATGTTCCACCTCCTCCAACTAGTTCATATTGTCCTCACCCCATCACCCTTTGCCTTGATATACCTATGGTATGGGAACCTAAATAGGAGAAGTTGGTTGATAAGAATTTATAACTCTTGTTTGAAGAAAGCATACCTCCTTGGAAGTCTCATTGGGTTAGGTCACATGATCTCAAGATGCCTAGTCTTGGCATCACCATGAAGGAGAAGGAGATGGAAGATATTGCATCCCTTGAGAAATAAAATAATGTTATTGCAGATGAGATAAAAATTTATATCCCTCAATAGGTCCTAAATGTTGAATATGAGTGTGCTATTAAGGATGGAGAACAATTTCAAGTCATCCCCAAAGAGGTTGCAGTCTTAGAAAAATCTCTTGAGACCAAGGTACAAGATGTTATTATTGAAGATGATCTAATACCTCAGATTAATATTGAATAAAAATTAGATTCATTGGATCTTGAATAAAACCAACTTTATGACATCATACATCAAGAAGAGAATATTGAAGAGGTAGTGGTTCTAGATGATAAAGAGGACAAAGATGATTGTTAACTGCAAATGAAATTCTTTCAAGAGCTTGATTAGATTTGCCAAGTTGAGGGTAAAATACATAAAAATGTGATGAAATAGTATTACATGGAGGAAAATGACCAATATTGGGAAGAATATGAAAAGCTAATTGATGAGATAGAAGAACTTGTAGATGAGAGGAAACCCAATCTTATCGAGAGCACTATGGAAATAAAGAAGGTATGCCTTGTTAAACCACCATTAGAGATTGTAATTGAGAATTAATATGAGAAGGTTGAGTTTTTTTAGATGAAATAAGATTTCATTTAAATAGACAACCTATTTGGAACTACCTGGTTCTCATTGAACATCATGTCAATGAAGTTGACAAACATCATGAAAAAGTTGGAAGCATCAATGCTAAAGGTAAAAAGGATACATGTCTCACTAATTCCTTCATGTCATGAAGAAATAAATGTTTAAAATTTCCCATTTGATCTAGGAGGGATTTTTCATCTCATGTTAGTTAGTGTTTGAGTTAGTTTTTTTAGTTTGGTGTGTGTGTTCCATAAGTGTTCATGAAACACATGTATGTTTGTTTTTACTTTGTGTGTGTCTTTTTGTTTTATGTGGTTGAGGTAGTCATTCGTATTTTCCTGATCTTGATCAAATCTTGTGGTAAAATTCCTATTATTAGGTCTAAAACTTTAGATGATTCCCTAAACCCAATGCAATGATAAGGCTACTAGTCTAGTTAGTATAGCAGACATACTACCCCTATGAGTCATCATTTTGTTGACCAAATTTGACTTCAAGTTAAAATTTGGACCCATATAGGTTAAAAAACTTTTTTTATAGATGTTTTATGGGTATAATAATATTAAATAGGGTATTTTATAATCTATATCATGTTATTTAATGCCTTTTTAGCCTTAGTCATGGTCTAATAAGTTCATTTGTCATTTTGGGTCATTTAATAGGCTTTTAGTGGTCATAAATGCAAGTATCATAGTTAAAAAGGTGTCTAGGTGTCATATTTTCCTCTTAAGCATCCAAGAGGTTAGATTACCTATCAATAATGTTAGTTCAATCAGAATATTGTAGGTTATCTAACTAAAATTCAAGAAACCAACTGAAAAAGGGAGAGTTTGGTGCTTGTACGGTCCATAGGGGAAGGTGACACATGGAAGAAGGTGATGGAATTATATTAATATTCCTAATGTTCATTTACACACTTTACATGTTTTGGAAGTGTCATTTTAGAGCTAAAACCATTTTGCTCCTTCATTACCTTTCTAGACACACAAAAGTGGTCAACAAGTTTATTCTTGGTACAAATAGTTGGAGAGGTTTCAAGTCAAAAAATTTTGGGATGAAAAATTAAACTAAAATATATTCATTTCCATAAAAATATTTTTAATAATATTGAAATGTGCTTTATGAACCATCCTCATGAAGTTGACTATATTTTTCTACTTGTTCTTTCATGCACCCTATAGGTTTTGATCCATTTTGGGCAATTCTATATAAATAAATTGGTGATGTTGACTATAGAGGATGTGTGATATATTATCAGATTATACCCATTTTTATTTTCATGTTTCATGGTGTTTGGATGAGAAAGTTATCTCATGTTGCTAGAAGGTGCCACCATATGCAGTCTCAATCAATTTTCCTTGTTTTCAAAATGTTTGGTTATTAAAATAGGTCTCATAGGAATGTGATGTGTTGTTAAATATGTATAAATGTAATATTGATCACCTTACCTTCAATATTAGTCTTATAACACCATGTTTTGATCAAATATTTAGTCTTGCCTTTCTCATAGTCGACTTTCCACTCACTATCACTTGTAGCCACATGTATAAAGTCTATTTAGCATGTTCATGGAGTTTTAATGAGTATATATCAAATAATTAAATAAATAAATAAATAAAAATAGTCAATTTTAAGGTTTGAATAGGATTTAAGTTGGTTGTAAGTTCATACACCACACTAACTAGCCACTAGACACCATTGCTTACTTTGTAGTATTGGTTTGTAAAACATTTTCATGTTGGAGCAGGTTTTTTTTTCTTGTATCAAGATTATAATAAGGCCAAATATTAATTTTAGGAATTTATAATGAGACTATGAAGGTTCATGATATCAGTCATCAACATACATTCACCAATCCTGTTCATTACCTATATATACAACTGAAAATGCTTACCTATAGATGTTCTCATGAAGAAAATCACATTGGAAGAAGAGTACCTAAGCTAAACAAGGACCTAAGGAGAAATAATAGTCTATTTTAAATCATTGAAATAGGTCAAGATCCATTGGAAGGTCAAATTTAGCACACATTACTTATGACTATACTCATTGCCTATAGATAGGAAAATGTGCATCTACAAGTGATAATATAGAGAGTTAGGATGTCATATAGGAATTTTAAAGCAAGGTGTCAAACCCCTTTTATAATACTAGTAGATTTAAAATACCATATAAGACTCATTTTAGGTGTAAATTTGGTAGTTTGAAGTGGTGAAACCTTCAAATCATGAGATGATAGTGTTAAGGCCCCTTTTCCCTAAAACAAGAAAATAGAGGTTTGGGCGATTTGGTTGGTAGCATAAAATAGGGCTATAAGGAATTTTAGGGCACCCTAATGACTTTGTAATGCATCCAAATCATATGATAATATATTTTTAAGAAATGAGGTTAATAATATTAGTGGAATATGGTCATTTTTTGCCCTCAAAGTTGTTATTGGAACACTAAAACCCTTCATTAACATCTAAAGGATTTTGATCCTCAAGAGACCTTCTTTCACCCAATGTCATAAATTAGACTATGCCACTATATGTGAATGTTTTAAAATGGTTTAAGTGACATTCATGACCTAAGGTATCATAATAATGATAGTATAAATAGTGTTCTTGTCCTCATAAGCACCTACATGTGTCTACTTCCTGAATTATGCACCTACAGCTAGGAACCATCCTCCACATCATTCATAATGAAGGGTTTGAACATGAAGAAACCAATTTTTTTGTTATAAACTGACTTATAAGGGATAATAATCCTCCCAAATAAAAATTTTCATGACTTACAAGTAATAATCCCAACCTAAAAGCTTTTTGCTTTAAGAAAGTCAACTATAGTTGACTCTAGTAGATAGTGAATAGGGCAATAGTGTTTTGGTATAGAAATAGAATAAAAGTGAGAAAAATGAATCTAAGTAGGTGTGAAATTAAAATAAGGGACTAAATATAGGTTTAAAACACTATTATCAATCCCAAAATCACATGATCACCTATAGGTGCAACATATTAGAGCAAAACATAGTCAATTGATAGAACTCAGCCTTAAGAGGTTCAATATATGGAAAGGGACATGGAATATTGGAGTGATAAGAGAGAATGATAAAAAATAAATAATGGTATTTTTTTTCTCGTGTATCTTTCATGATAAACATATAACAAAGAGATGAGCTCTAAATAAACATTACACAATCCACATCAAAACCCTGTGCACAATCCCCTTTTACACTAACTATCTTGATTTTTGAATAAGTTAAGGGGCCTATTAAACTATTAAAGGGATAAAATTTGGTATATATAACCTATATTAATTGAGTAATCCCATAAAATATTCACCTTTTTTTGAGTAAATATGAAATTTCCCTCTATTTTGTTTTAGATAGAGAGTACTCCCTTTGTGCATGAAATTTGCAGTCTTGGAAAAAATGGGTAAAAAGAGTAAAAAAAATATATAGGTAAATTTTAGGAAGGTGTATAGAATTTAAAAACATATATAAAATAATTAATAATCAATCATATAATGAATAATCTCAACCAAGTGTCCTAGAACTCCAAGGTTACAGTCAGCCTGTTAGGAAAGGTTTTGGCCTAGTGCCCAAATGAAAGATCATTTTCATTTATAGATGTAGGAGGGAATTATAAATTATTAAATAATGTTTTTTGGATAATTATATAAGTTTTAAATATTATTTAATTAAAATAATACCAATTATATGGCCTAAAACACAAAGGTTACAAGCAGGCCTATTGAACATGCTTAGGCCTAGAAGCCAAATGGAGGGTCATATTCATTTCCAACCTTGGTAGATATTTAAAATGGATTTTATGATATTAATAATATCATTATATTTGTGTTTTATATTCCAAATTTTATATAAAACATCAAGAATCCATTTTTGGGCTTGGAGATAATATTAGGCATATGCAAAGGAAATGAAGGGCTCGAATAGGTAACTTCAAATGCTGACATCTTTCAAGAGGATTTTAATGTAAGGAAACATAGTTTAGATAGGTTAATATGGTCATTTAACATAACATTAGTGTAATTTTTTTCAACTTCAATGTCAAAGCTTCATGAATAAACCTTAAGAACATAAAGCACTCAAAACCCTTGTTAAACCCTTACAAGGACCCAATTAGAGAAATGAGAATGGGAAGCTGATATAATGACATATTTTTACTATTATGATAAATGGAAATTTTATAATACTCTTTAAATATATTGACTACCCTTTTTATCTATACAAAATTAGATGGATAGGGTATAAGATAGGCTAATTTTGACTATTTTATGTGTTTTTTAGGTTCTAGAAGGAGTCTGAAGATGAATTGAAATTTGGGAGGAAGATATAAAATTTTAATAAATAAATATTTTCATTTAATTCCTTTAATAAAATCATATGTTTTCAAACAATAGCTCTCATCTCAGATAGTTAAAACTAGCATAGTGGACAAGTTAGTGAGAAGGGTAAAAAAGTTCAAGTGAGCTGATTTTAAGGTGTACCTGATGCCACTAAAGACATATAGGATCTTTAAACATGTCATACACTCCATTATATGTATTTTAATGGGAAATTAAATCAAAATTTGAGGCCAAGTGTACATGGTGTGGGAAAAAAGAGTTTTTTGGACTACAAATGGTGATAACTCATTATGGAATGATTCCACATTACTAGGAATACAACCAATGCATGGAGAGGCATGTATAAAATATTTCCCTATAATTATAATTATAATACCTATCCATAATTATTTTTTGGATGTTAAAATAGGTGTGGATGATGAAGGTTATTTTTTGAGCCAACATAAGGAGTTTTATGCCACTTTTCATAAGTTTCATGTCATGTATGGCCACTTATCTCTTCTAACCTTGAATGGTTCATCCAAAAATCCTCTTCTCATGAATAATTAACTAATTTTATTATCTTTAAAAGTGTCCTTCTGACCTTTGGACTTATCTCTTCTTCTTCTCTCTCTCAATTTTTATAAGAACTAGCCATTTTGGCCTTTGTAAACTATATTCCACCTGAGTATGGAAAATTCCTACTCATTTGAATACCATTTGATCAATAATAATAATGATTTTTACCTATTTCATGACTATTCATAGTGAGATTTACTTGGATTATGGATCTTGCTTAGTGAAGACTATGGATTCCTTAGCATGTTGTCTCATTCTGTTACCCTATTTGTAGTTGGAAAGATTCTTCTTGTAAGGCATCCAAAGTGTTCTAGGAAGTGTAAAGGTTGAGTGATTTAGTCTATTAACTAGTGACATTTAGGGCCTCTTATTTATTCCTCCTATCCTAGACATACATCCATAACCTCATAAAGTAGTATTGATGTGAGAATATGTAGATTGGAGAAGTGTATGTTTGGTTAGTCTCTTGGTTTCATGTGTAACCTATAGTTGGTTGGAAGTCATAAAATTATTTGGTGTATCACCTCCCTTAGGATAGTTTACTTTTAATTTTATCTCTCTCCCCCCCCCACAAATTTTAGGTGTAGTAATGATCCAAAGTGGTACGTCAAAGGAGCTAGCCCTATCTAGAGATTCACCTCATTCATAGGATACCCACAAGCCTAAAGGTGTTTCAATTATGCCACTTAGATGAGGAGAGCTAAGACATATCCTAGAAGTGTACAATTCTAAGTGCCAATAGGTTCCATGACATCAAATTGTATAGAAGGTTAAGTAACCAATAATGAGCAATATCTTGTAAGGTGAAAGGGAATAACATACATACAACATCCACATAAACTATGGTTAATAAACCTATATATATTTTGAAGGATTTCACGTGTTCCTCAGTA
>JARHVA010011210.1:0-57500 GCA_037957365.1 Torreya grandis | reverse complement strand
TAGGTTTTATGATAAAAATAATTTTGGACTTTTGAATTTCTATTTTATATTTTTGGTATATGTGGAGATGTGTAATCAAGAAAGTCCTCATCATCAAAAGGTGTAGGATCACTTATAAAATTTCTCAAGATTTTTTTATATCAATGTAATGCCACTTTTTCAATGTTTTTATCTAATGGTTTACCTAAATCCAATGGTACAAGAAAATAATCATACTCAACATGCAAATCTATGTCTCATATCAAAAAAAAAGGTAACACACATGTTTGTAGTATCTAGCTTACCATTCCACATACCTATCCAATTTCATCCAAACTTTGGTTTCAAATGTGGTTCATTGTCTAATATCCATATGGTGAAAGGTTCCACATGTGGGCCACATGATATAGGTAACTAAATGTATCCTTGATATTATATCATTAATGGATTTTATATTAGTTCATTTGTAATATGTCCTAATTATGTGAGAAATGTGGTACCATAATTTGTATCCAACTTTCTAATATCAAACTAGATACGATGTCAATATACCCCATCAATATTTTTAGTAATAGTTAAATCTCTAAAATTAACTTATAATGTAATGATTAAGACATTACCTAAAAATTAATTGAAACTATTTCTGGTCCTAATGTCACATCCAATGTTATTTGATGAACTAGAGGGCTATGTGAATTGTTAAATCATTTTATGTGCATAACCATTTTTTGAAGAAGATTTATGTTAATAACCCTGGTTTTTAGGAATTTTATGCTAGAAATGTTTATGCATGATCCATTATCAATGAGAACCCTTTTGGTGCCTTTATTTTACATGGTCACTTTTATGAAAAAAAAGAAAATTTTGATCAATAATATCTTTAGATGGTAAATATATTGGATCAAAGGTAATGATCTTGGCATTGTTCTTGAAATCTTTCATAGTATCCATAAAATAAAGAGGCTCGATATTACTTGAAACTTGTGTCTCATGCAATGCCTTGTATAAGATATCCTTATTAACATTATATTACTTTAGGAGCTCAAAGATTTAAATTTTATCATATGTATTACTCAATTTGGAAATAATGTCATATCCCTTATATTTTATTACAATGTTAGATTTATGATGCACTTGTATATTAATATGTGAAAAAATGGGTTGAGCAACCATACCTCTTCAAGTAGTAACATCATATACTATGGAATATAATATAATCCATGGGTAAATAATGGGTATAAGATGGTAACTATAACTCAAATAATATTTAAGTATAATAAACGTTTGAGAGAATGCACGTTGACATCTAGATACTGGCTCTATAATATTACAAAAGGAATTTTGAAGAGAGATAAAGTATTGTTCCTGATTTAAAACCCTATGATGATGTTTATGAATTTGATTGACATTATTGATAAGGGAAATAATGTAACAAACCATAGTGTTTATCATAAATTGGAATCTAAAATTGGTGATAGATGCATCCATGTTTCATATGTTTTATAGTAATCCAAGATCAACAATAGGAAAATTAGAAAACCCTAACTGAACTCCACTTTGGAGTTCAAAGATTATGTTCACTAAGTGATTAACCCTAAAAACATATATTAGGGTTATCTAGGGTTAAAGGTGATAGAGATCACCTAGGGTAAAATGGTGATAAACTATCTCTAAAATAGGCCAATTAGATGCTAAACTCAGATATAACATATGTTGAATTCATTAAACTAAGATAGTCTAAAAATAGTAAGTATAACTATGGTAGCTATGGAAATGACAAAGAAGTAATGTACTTATCTAGTTCTAATGTTGACATAGTTTTAAATCTAGAACAAGTAGGAATCAAATTGGAAAAATATTTTGGAATAGTCACTAAATTCTAGATTGAGTACATAAGGAGCCATATACACTAGCATTAGCCTTGGATAATTACATCGATGTTATTGTCTAAACCTAATATAGGTGTCTTATATAGAATACCTACTAGAAAAGGATGTGACTACCTAGATGATTTTGGGTTTTTCTTCACCTTTGCTTTAGTGTATTTAGATATGGGTCATGGATTATCACTCCTCATGAAATTACAAAACCCTATTTCTTCACCTTCATAGTGACCTTGGGTAAAAATGGGTTAGTGGGAACACAATATTGAGATAACCCTAAAAAACCCTATGTCAATGATCACTAGCTACATAGCCAATACTCTGAAAAGGGCCTCATAGTGACATAGTTCTCCCCTACATGTTGGTTTATGTGTGAATCATGCAATATGTTGAAATTAAGTACAATAGTGACCTATTTTGTAGCTTGGAAAATATAGCTCTTAGGCTACTCCCTCAATAATTTATACCTTTGTATGTGTTATCCCTATTGTTAATATTAAAATAGGAGAAAATATGGATGCTTTAATTTATTGAGTGCTTGATTGAATGATTTTGATAAGTTGCCTTATTCTGTGCTAGTTGTTTTATAGGTGAGGAATGAATGAGGGTTGATATATATATATATATATATATATATATATATATCAATCCCTTTGGAGAATTAACTCACATTAAAAAAAATTAGGCCATCCATTAAGATACATTTCATTTGTAAATTAAATAAATTTAGGGCACTAGATAGTTGTTTCAGAGTAGGACACCTGCATTGATACAGGTGTCTATCTAGGACACTAGTGTTCATGGAACATGAAAGTAGGTACAAGATTATAACTTGTAGAGATGGAACATAAGTAGGTGTTAAGCATTCTATAAAAGTAGAAGGTATAGGTCATCAACATAATATTGATTAGACTAATATATCAATGAAGGGGCACAAGATAAAGTAGATGTGAGACTTTCAAAAGTGGGAAATATCTATAACTAAGAGGAACAACCAAGGTCTAAGTTTTCCAAGTGTACAAGAATAAGGTTCTATATAATCCATAATCATCATATAGACACTTTAATATTAACTTATAAAATATTCTAAAAATTTACTAGCTTGTATGAATTTCAAAAATTCTCCTCCCTTTATAATGTTCAAGAAACATGTACTTATAGCTTGGCATGAGGATACCTCATCCTCGAAGCTCAATCTAATTTTACAGTGTCTAAGTTAGGAATGTGTGGTAAAATACATGCATTTTGTGCATGAATACAATATATTAAATATACTCCTAACCTAAGCATAAAATATTTTTCTTAAAAAATAATTTTTATCTAAAAAATAAATCAAGGCTTGTATGGAGTCTTAGTTGGAATTGCCAATATAATTTTAATTTTAGTTCAAAGAATTAAAGTATGACCTATAATCTCTTGAATAACTATAATGCATAACTATTATCAATTGAGTTTGAATTGAGGTGGAATTCACTATTGAATATGGCACTAGGGGCACAATAGTTGATGCGGTGATAATCACTACTCATATTGGAGTATATACTATAGTATATCTAGGGAACATATACTTAATTGTTGAATGTTAAACCTGAGATGATAAAGCTCCCACTTGAGATGATGAAGGTTCAGTTTGAGTTGATGAATATTGAGATTGATATGATGAGGATGACACTGAGGTTTTCAACTTTCCTTATCCAAATAAAATTTTATATTAATTTATGTTTGTTGTAAAATCCATCTCAATAGTCTCAAAATAAATGACAAACTTTTTGAATCACATTAGAATTTTATCCATGAATTTATTATGTATGGCCATGGAGGATTTGAAAGAGGAATTTAGTGTCTATTTTTGGGCCACCTTATCTATGGAAAATGTGATTAATTTTTCTACCTATTCATTTATTTTGTAAGTGTTCCTCTCCACCTCTACTTTAAAACTATTAGCTACAACCTGTAATAAACTCTAAAAAAAGTGTTTGGTAACTATTTTCACTTGTGGTGTATACACACCTTTTATCCTTATATCTTTGTGAAATTAAATATTCCTATGATCTTGGTTTTTAAATATTTGGACCAACCCTTACATTTCTTGATGCTAGTTTACCAAATAATCCCTCTTGGTACTTATGTGATTTTGAGCTAGAGTTACATCAAGTGATAGTATAAAATTTAGGTGCCAGTGTGCCTTTAGTCAAGTTGCTTTATCGATGAATCTCAATTTAGAATTCTAATATTTCATTGATACATGAAAATTTAACACATATCCCCATACTAGTTGAGATTGTGCTCTTGCTAATCTAATAGAGCATAAGATATGGTAAAGAGTCTTGATAGAGTTTTGTACATTATCAATTATATCTTTAGGAAATTCAATTACATTTTGATCTTCTAATATATTTAGAGAGTGATGAAATCCATTAAAAATATACTTGATCATCACCTTAGCTACATAAAAAATTATGATATAATCTTAGTCATATTCATCTACATCTTTAGGCCTCTTTTTCATTTTTTTGTCAATGAAAATAATTCCTCTTAGTTTTCTAGTTCAATAGGCTTACCCTTAACTATCATTGTCTTCTTCCTCATTATTTTCAATGTATTAGTGAATACATAAAACTTAATGGAAAACTTTGTATGAATAAATAATTCCTTGTTGATTCCCTTTCTTCCATTTTTTGTATTCACATGGAGAACCATTAGAGTCTACTCAATAACTTTGGTTGGAGATGATGAAGTAGGAAATGAAGGGATACCTAGGGGTTGCATTAATAATAAATGTGGAATATTAGCCATGGAATATGGAGTTAAGGATGAAATAGCTTCAAGAAAATTAGGAGAATCCTTTATCTAAGTTGTACTCTTTGTTAGTGGAGACATCCTTATAACATACTTGGTTAAGACCAATGACTTATGAATATAAAGTATTGATGATTCTATTTGGGTGGCCTATGTAATGGACAGATCCCCAATTGAGTAGAAGGCCTTGATTGTGTTAATTGGGTATTAAAAATATATTTGGATACTAAGTCCTAAAAATTTACCTTAGTTCTTGTGGTATCTTGGTGAGTAGTGGAAGGAAGTAATTGAAGCAACGGGGCATGGGTTAGTATTTGATAAAATTATGTAATGGAAGCATAATAATTTCCTATGGTGTCAATAGTAATATGAATGGAAGAAATCAAATAATGTGCAATGATGGAACTTGCCTTTAGTAACACGTTATCATAGGGAGAACTTGTACTTAAATATGTTATAGTAAGAGTGATTGCATTCTGAGTTTTAATTGCTTCCCTAGTTGTTGAAGATAATGTAACAGAACCACTTATCTCAATCAATGTAGAAATAATCTTATGATCATAGGATTCTTTGGGAATATCTTTCCTAGCATATTATTGAGTGATAGTAGACCTTGTACTAGCTACATTTTCTACTTGAGATTATTCAACATCTGGAGAAGTCAGTCAATGTATATGAGGATGATCTTCAATATGTTTTTTCACTAAATCCTTTCTAAGACTATCTAGCCTAGTATCATATTCTTCAGTGTCCTCTTTAATCTCAATATATAAAGGACCTAATAGCACACATACATAATTTGATTATCTTTCTTCTACCCTTGATATATTTTTAGATTTTAAAGTGGATGAAGCATCCTTCTTTTCCTCCTATATTTAAATATTGCATGAGGATAAGTAATTATTGGATTTAGTGGAGTAGGAGTAGTGCTTACCCAAGGTGCTTCAAGTGCTTCAATATTTAGGTAATCTCAATGGATTTCTTAGGAATCAAAGGTGTCCCTATGTCTAGTGAGAGGGATCGAGGAGTGTCACTTGGTGGTTTTTGGAGACCTCTAAAGATGTTATTATTTATTTGTTGATATGTCTTAGTTGATGTGTCCTTTTATCTATTTGGCATATCCTCATTTTCTATATATTTTAAATCTTCTAGAGTAATAAAATGATCATATTTTATCCTTTGGGCCACGTTCATAGACGTATTTACTAATTGTATATACCTATAAACTTATGAATTGTCAAGTGCATTTGGAAATATTGGATCACGTATGTCTATTTGATTCCCATGATTAATCTTTATCCTTTTACCATAATCTTTGAGGTTTTTATCTATTACCCCTAGATCCCAATATCTAAATTCAATATTTTTAAAACCAAAATGGTTTTTGTGTTTAATTGGTTGATGAAGGTTTTCCCATAGTGTATATCATTTCTTGTCTATATTAAGAGGGGTTTTATGTATCACCCCTAACTTCACTAATTTCAAATCTTAATCTACACTATTAGATAGCTGAGAGGTTATCTCTTATTTGGATATCTTGTTTGAGATGCATCAAGGCAATAAAAATGGAGCATTGAATGTGTCCTTGGTTATGACTATAGTATGTTTAGGATAAAACTAGTAATCCCCCATCTTTCCATTTGACCTTTTGATTTGTTTTGAAAACCTTGGCATAAATTATTCATTTATATCCATGCATACTATAGGATTGAATATATTTGTATCCTCTAAATATGAACTTTAAAACTATATATGTGAAAAATATGATGGTCATCATATATCTAATTTTTGGGGTATTATAATGAAGGATCCCATGGATCTCCAAGAAGAGTGACGATAACCATGAATATATCCAATAGATATGACATCATGTAGAAATGCCCATTTGGCCTTTTCTTAGACTTTCTCATTTGGTATTTGACATTAAACCTAACTATTTTGCATAGAGCAAAAATTCATTCAGTGTCTAGAATGATGTATAAAAGGGAACCCAAATTTACTTGACATAAGCAATACTATGGAAGACATACAACCTATTCAATAGGGCCATGTAAACTAAAATTTTGGGCTTGAATCTGATGATTGGAATGGTGCAAATTTGGCCACTCAATACAAATTTGTTAGGGTACACTATCTATGTTTTCAAGGTTTATATGACATTGTTATCCATTAAAAAAGCATCTATATCTAGCTACTTGTAATTCATATCAGTTGTCGAGAGCCAATAATATTTTTTGAAGTATTTTTTAGGCACATAAGCAATGGGATTAGGGTTATGCAGATGGTGAAGAATGTTCCTTGAATAGTCACCAACTAAAAATAAACTGAAAAAGATGAATATACATGGGAATACCTCTAGTTTGGCAGCCACATTATGCAACCATGTTGCCTTAATATCCAACATGCCATTGATGTATTCTTAGGTATGTAGAGATAACTATCTATCAAACTCATATGGTTTTTTAACCTATACCTCTAACTAGATTATTAAATAATGTATAAATTTGTGGTCTAATGCAGTTGAGTTGAACATAGTATTTGTATATTTATTACTACCATAAAAGCTAAACATGAAAAGAACAAGATTACCTTTTTAAGTTACCATTTTAGTTCTTCTGAATAATTTTTTGAAGTGAAAAAATATTAGGAAATGGTCATGAGAGAGATCTTGTAGTATTTCACAAAGGTAACAAGTAGTAAATGTGTTTTCCTCTTGCATTTTGGGACCATATATATAGTCGATTTAGTTGGGATTAAACATTAATTGCCTAAATCATTCATTCATTAGAATTAATTACAAATAATAACTTAGCTACCTATCTATTCTATTTTGAATTTTATTTTTAATAGTTTATATTTCATGGGGTTACTTTCCATGTGGCACTTTATCATGGCATTTTATTACCCAATCATCTTGTTAAGTCATATTTTGTGACACATGTCATAATATCAAGCAATCATGATGTAAATTTCTTTTTTTGCATTAAATTGTTTAGAATATAAAATGTGGCCTCTTATCACTTAATCTCTTGGATTTGATCTCTATGTCTTTGGCCATTGATTTTAACTCAACAAGATGTAGACACATGGTCCAATAACATGCGTCTACTTATTTTGTTGGATTCATGGTTTGTGAAATTGAATGTTAGATGTGTATGAGTGAGATCTTGACATGTAAATGATTATTGCTTGTTCACCTAGTCTCTTGGATTTTTAACCTCTATCACTATGTATAGGTCATGAATGAGTAGGATTATGACATCTGAATGTGTCTCACTTGTCTAGATGGTTACCTAGGTCAATGTCTTTGGTCTTAGTGTACATGTCATAAATGAGTAGGATGATGACTCATGGATGGATATCACTTGTTCAAATTCTCAGGGAGATACATACTTTGTACCTATACCTATCAATTTTAGATGAGTATGATGATGTCACATGCATGGTTCTTAATTATCTAGATGTTTAGGAAGCTCTATGCTATATATTTATACCTATTATTCACATATGAGTAGGATGATGATGTTAGACAATTATCACTTATCTAGATGGTCATTGAGATTCAATGATTTGATTTGTTTTAGGTAAGTGGGATGATGACATGTGGATAGTCCTTGATTATATTCTTACTCAAGAGATCTATGATTCAACCATTTAATGTGCAGGGAGTCAGTGAATAGGATTGAGAAACATTACACAATTTCATTAATCTAGAGATAGGAATCCCCTTTGCCTTAGTCCTTTTCTATATAAGTTTTGAGTAAATAGGATGATGACACATGGATGGTCCTCACTTGATAGGTTCTTGAATGAAAAATAGATTTAGAACTTCTTCTATATAGGCCATGGATAGACAAGATTGAGACATGTGGATGGTCCCCACTTATTCAATTGATAATAGACTTAGAACTTTGGATATTTACTCATGAGTAAGTTGGATAGAAACATGTGATGTGATCTCACCCACTTGGCCTATTTGAATACTTATAATGCTTTGTCACTCTTAAGTTTGATGATTGTTTAAGTGAATAAGAGATATGTGTTAAAAGGTGGTTTTGACCCTTAAAGTTAATATAACTTGTAAAATACAAAACAATGTTTAACAAACAACCAAATAGCTCAATTAGTCTAGAATAAATTTAAAACCTTATTTCTATAAATACCTAGCTTTGAAAGTCAAAGATCTATAATAATAATAATAATAATAATAATAATAATAATAATAATTCATTGTCAACCTTTATTTAAAATTAAACCTAAGGTAATGAATCATAACTTGAAAATGGAATTAATTTATCAAAATAAGACATGTTCATGAATTTTTTTAGACAAAGTGGGTCCTCATTTGAAAATGTGAAAATGCAAATTGTTGGTCACAATAGGTCCCCCACCCTCTGACAGGTATGTCTCATTGATGTTCCATTTATTAGATCACCTAAGGATAAATTTATATAGTGAGGTAAGGATCCTAGTGAGGGAAACCAAAAGTATTAAAAGAGTGAGATCTATTAGGATCTAGACACTAAAAGGCCCTAAGAAAGTAAGGAACAAAGGGATCAGGGTAGAAATACTTTTAGTGAGAAACTTACAAGTAGAAATGCCCTTTATTTAAGTATCTCTCTTGTTAGTGTTAGTTTTTATATAATTCCTTACCAATTTGATTTTTTTATCTCCTTTTTTTGCTTAGATTTTGAACAATCATCCCCATTTTCCTCTTGCAAATACTTCTCTTGCTTCTAATTCTCCTTCTTCTATAATTTTTTATGTCTTCCATTTATTCTTTTCCTCCTCTTATTTCTCCCATATTGGGAGATATTTATTTTGGGTCCCTACCTTCCTCTCATGTTTAGGAAGGACCCTCCTCTAAATCATATTTATTTGTATCTCCCTTCATTTTATCTCTCACCTCTATCTCTCGACCTCCACAAAATATGAAAATGGTCCCTACATTACCACCATATCCATTCCCACCATTTGTGTACACATTCTTTACATTAATGCCATAATTCGACCCATACGGGAAACACTTTAGACCATTTATTTGTTTTAAATATTATATATAAGATATTTAGACAATAAAAATTCATCTAGAAAATAAAAATTTTATATGTAGAACTATTAAGAACCATAGATGTGAGAACCCATTATGATCCTATGGAAGACATTTTATACCACACCCAAAGGGTTTCTCAAGTAGTTATATATGAAATGGACATGCACCCATATGATTATGAGATTAACTCAATTGTCATGCCTTATGAAAATGTGAACCCGATAGATAAGGTGAAATTTATCCAAAATTCAACCTAGAGTGCTTTCTCCAACTACCTAGATGAAAACAAGTAGATAATTAAGTATAATAAATAGATTGAGAGGCTGGCCCAAAATAGTATGGACAAATATACTATTAATGAATCTTAAAAATAAAGATCATAGAGTTTCTTTCTAGTTTGGTATAAAATGTCCCTTCAATCCTTATAGGGGAATAAATAAATAAGGTCAAGGACCTATAAGGGAAGCTCAATGAGAAAAAATAACATAAATTTCCCTAGAGGTAAAATAATAGGAAAAAAGGAGCATAAAATGCTATAAAAAAGGGTGTACCCCTAGAGCTCATAAAAAGAGTAACAAGTTGTCATGGGGAATATCATCCAAGTCACTAAGGGCCTATTGCAAACCCTTATATTTATAAAATCTTAGGCATTAGTAAGGGAGGTCATACAAGCCCAAAAATATATGAATGTAAAATCTTAAGAAGATCATAGATTTAGATAGATGCTTAGTACCCTTTTGAAATATGAGCTAGAAAAAATGGGCATCTCAATCTAGTTTTCAAACCTATAATTTTATAAGTGTACTTGATAATATATTTGTGTGTGTGTGTGTGTGTGTGTGTGTGTGTGTGGGCGTGTGTGTGGGTGTGTGTGTGTTGGGTCAATGTTTATTTTAAATTATTTCCTTATCTATAAACACTAATGAGATGAGTTAGTATTTCAAACAACTCTATAAATTATGGATTTATTATTCATCATGGGGAAAAAATAATAGGTTGTTGCCAAAAGTGGTGTTCAAGCAAGTCATAAAGGATTAAAATATATATGAATTAGTGTTTGTTAAATGATAAATAAAATATATATAAGACATATCCCAAAAAATTATTCCTCTTATTAAAATTGAATTTTAAATTCACAAAATATCTAAGGAAACAAAAGAGTTCTCACAAGACATTTTTTTGAAACTAACTAGATTCTAGTGAATCCTAAAGAGAATTCAGATAACTATTGAGGAGGAATGGGAACCAAATATTCCTTGGCCTAATTTTCATATTCTTTATACATCACCTACTTCATAATCATCCAATCTCATATAATAACATGAAGCAAAAAATATATGGCTCTATATCATCATAAGTCTATTAGATATTAATCAATTGGTAATCTTGTTAAAAATTAAAAACTAGGTGAAATTAGCTTATTATGTGAGTATGAAGGTCACTTAAAATGATAAAAAGTGACAAATCCACACTATTGCATAATATTGACTAGAAAATAAGTGAATATATCACTTCATTAAATATTGAAGAGGAATGGGAACCAAATATAAATTCCTTGGCCTAATTTGCTAATTCTTCAGACATCACATAATTCATAATTATCAAACCTTATATAATATAATTAAAAAGAAATATATGGCTCTGTAGCATTGTAAGTCCACTAGATATTACTCAGTTGGTAATCTAGGTGGATAATCTTATTGAAAATAAAAAAGTATGAGAGTACGAAGGCCAATTCAAATGACAAAAAGTGACAAAGCCACGTGATGTTGTAATAATTAATAGACAATAAGTGATTCTATCACTTCATTAATACTCTAGAATGATAACACCTAATACATTCAAAAGTAAAAAATAGTTATTTTCCACAAACAATGGAAGAGATAAAGCACATCAATTAAAGGACATTTATGAAAAAAGTGAAAATTGAATATTGGGAGTAATATAAAATGGATTGAGGTGAGTCTCCCTTTTAATATCTAAAAATTATGAAGTGACTAAGCACCATGCATAAAAGTGACGTTTTCCCTCCACATGTGGTGTATGTAGTTTTGAAACTTTCCTTTCAATTGATCTCCCTTTGTGAAATATAATTGTGAGTAGCCTTCCACGTGACTAAAGGTGACCGAATCAATCATAATTTTATATTTAAAAGAGATAAATGCTTATTCTAAACTAAAAAAAACTCTCAAAAAGGAACATAAGGACTTTGTGATCAAATAGAATATAAATATTCCTCCATCTAATTTCAGGCCACATAGAAGGACTCTTATAAGTTTTACCTAAAATGAGATGGGGTTACTGTTAAAATTATTAATTTAACATCAAGTTTGATGCCTCTAAATGTTTATTGTGTAAATTATTTCATGTGTTGGCTCATTCCATACCGCAATAAATAAACTAGAAGATATTGGCTCCTGCTAGAGTCTATGAAGCATACTAATTAAACAAAGTTCATGTTGTAAGGACCCAATTTGATGAACAAATTTTTTATTATTCAAACCAAATATAAAGAGGAATCTCAAATTACCTCTAGTGAAAGGCATTGATATAATATAATCTTTATAGGTTCCATAGGTACATATTACTTAAAACTATCTCACCCAAAAGGCTCTTCTTGTAGTAGTTGATATGTTGAGTCCTAGATTGTGTCCTAAATGAATTAACCACTCTTCACATGTATGTATTTATCCATATAGATAAAGTGATCCAAATAATCACACTTTTTAGGGATGAGGTGTTATAGATGGACTTTACATGCCGCTTCATATTATATGGGAAATAATAAATGAAATAGGGTTGGGATGGAATTCCTAGGAATGATGTGTTGGTGGAGACACCTCTCCATTTTATTCAACTAAACCATTCCCATTTTCCTTGTAACTAATTGAAGTGCATTTCCTCTTCTCTATATCATGTAGTAGATGGTCATAAAATATTTTGATATAAAATGAGACACCATTACCAATGGAAAATATAACATGGTCTGATCATCCTTTTGAGCAAGGATATCAATAAAATATACCAAAAACGTAGTGTGAAAAAACTATGATAAGGTATTAATGCCTTACACAATTCCCCAAGATCCATGCATATCAAAATTTAGGTCATTAATTTAGACTAAGACACCTATGGGATATAGGGACACACCACAATAGAAGCTACATCCAACCATGCACCTTTAGGCAATTTCATAGAGATAATGAGCATGAAATATCTTCTTAATTTATCTTAGTGATAAAATTAATTTAAATAACAAATATATCTACAAAAAGTGCATAGAGGCACAACCCATAGTTCAAGCACCAATTGTGACTCAACCAAAATTTAAAAAGGTCATGAAAGGTGAGCCAATGATTCAAATCCCACATCCAATCACCACACAATAGTATTTAACATCACTCCATTGATTGAATGCTAAAGCATTAATCCACCTAACTAAGGACCTAATCATGCTCCTCATATCCCATGACATTTTCTTAGTGGACTAAATAATACACCATTGAATCATTACAAATTGAAGGGTTCTTCCATGTCAAAATGGTTGATGGGCATAACCCACAAGTAACACCATAATAATACAAGAATTTTATTCACAATTATTTCCCCAAGTGGCCATAAATTAATTTTAGCTCTCCCCCCGTAAAGCTTAATATGATTTTTTTAAAAATCTAACTAGATAATCTATTAGAAATGTGTTTTATATTTTCCATGGTTTTTAGTCTACTAGACTGTACAACTAAAATGGGGCCTTTTATTTTGGACATTGGGATTTATTTGGGTGATTTTATCCCATGTTTTATATATCCCATGATTTTGGTACCCATGATATTGTAATACTGTTTTGATGAATACCTATTGATGTGCATATACATACTCACATATATAGTAGGTAAAATTAGGGCTTGATATTGCATTATTGTATTGTAAATGGTTGAGTTAATACAATAAAGGAGTTAATACAATTATTTTTTTAACATGAAATTATTTACCTAAGTGAAATCATGGGTTCCATTTAACCTTGTGTGTATGTCATTTTTATTATTCTATTAGCCTAAGGATTGTGTTATAATTATTTCTCTTATTTTAATTTATTGGATGTATTATTATCTTCATTTGGCATCAACGCTAGGTCTTGGCTTTGTGTGAAAAGGTAATGCTTATTTAAATTGTTATAAACTAAATATTAAGTGAGATATATGCATGTTATGATTATTTTTAGTAAAGGAGAATGAATGGAATCACAGGGATAGAGATTGAAAAATAAATGTCACCATTTTGAGTTGTGAAGTTCAATATGAAAGATCTTCTTATGGACAAAGATCAGTGGGTCTATGGGTATGAAGGTATAATACTAAAAAATATTGTTACGATGGTAAAGTGTTAAATCATATTGTGTCTATCAGATTCATTTTTTCTAAACGTAATGATGGAGAAATTTTCTAAATATCTATGGAATAATTTAGAGAATTTGTATCATTAAAAGTATCTAGTGAATAAGTTATTTCTCTAAAATAAGTTATAATCATTGAGAATGAATCGTGGTGACTTTATTATTAAACACAAATTATTTCCTAGTCTGCATAAGCAAATCCATTTAGTGAATACTCGAGGGATTTATTATTGGAAATTTAAAGATTTCATGTATTTGATGGTGCATAGTTGATTGGATTAGGAAGCTCTCTTCAAATGAACCCTCAAAAGGAGTGGTTTTCTGAAAATGATCTTCTTAGGATACAAATCAACCTATAATATCATAGTTTAAGGTAAATTATAGTTGAGGTTTAAGAATGGAAGTGTTAAAACCCTTCATATTGTTATGCACATTTTAGGTTTGATTAGAAACCTAATATTTGTTATTAATAAAAATGATGTGGATGTGTAGGTAGTATTTAATAAAGATAATTTCATGATGGTTCAAGGAGCAATGGCACTTGTAAGAGGATTCCATACAATAATGTTGATCAAGATTATTTAGTTATACTCGTTAGATATTTGTTATACAAATATTATTAATGTCTTATTTTATGACTGTAGGGACTATCATGAGCTAGGTTTGATCAACAGAGTCTAGATGGTAGGGTTGTGTATGTGGTAGTTTTTTATATTCAGATAATGAGTATTAAGACATGAGTTGTTAAAATGACCATGGTTGTCTATTGTATGTTGACTGCACTTTGTTAGTCTTTAGGTTGATTTTCTGAGTGAGTATGTCTTGACATCTTTTCATTCAATTTAAAGTTTGATTATTTTATTGAGTTGTTTTGAATTCTCTATCTAATATCATTTTGTTCAATAGAAAGATGTTTTTCTCATTATGCTTGAATATGGCTTAATTGGCTTCATAATATTAAATAAATGACAAATAGAATTTTACTTTCCTTGGTATTGTTGGTATGATACACAATAATGTTTGGATCCCATTATATTTGATAATAAATGCCACCTTTTTATTTTGCTTGTTAACTTGGAGGTCTTTTTTACTTTGATCACCTTAATGTAGATCTTAGCTTCTAATGTTGATGGTCTTGTTGTTGATTTGTAGAACTATCACGTGGTGATTATTAGGTTGTATTTATCATTGTGCTTGATATGGTCAATTGGAATTTAAACCATTAACATATTTTAGTTCTTACATTGTATTTAATAATCATTGGAATGTTAATTGATGGCATTGGAATTAAACCATCATGATGCATGGTAATTATGTTGGTTGACTTAGGGTTTTAATGCTTTCAATGTTTTTATTGTCATGGAAATTTAGTTGTTATTTATTTCATAGGAAGTTTGTATGAGCTTGGTGAACTAGAAATAAACCCTAAATTCCACCATAAAGCTTGTGAAATCATGTCTACCATTGCTAGTTTGGAGATTAGATGGATTGCGAAGGATTTTTAAGGTGAAAATTTGTGTGAAGGGACTATAGTTCTTCTAGGAAAAATAGTGGATGTGGGTAAACATGGAGTTAATGCCTCCATTCTAATGCACCATGACCTAAACTATTTTGATGAAGTTGTAAACTTAGAAGGGGTATTAAGAGCTCATTTTTGCATAAGAGAGGAGACTAAATCTACATGTGCATGTGGGAAAGTGTGCATAGAGAAAGGAAGTTACTCTTTATTATGGAAAAGAGAGATAAAGTAGACTTTGTCTCACCAAGAAAGTAAGTGGTGTATTTTTTTTTTAATTTATTTGAATAAACATCATGGTGGGAAATGTGAATGAGGAATGGTTGCTTGTCATCTTGAATTGTGTTTTTTTATGCACATTTTTGGTAATGTTGTTTGTTTTGTGTCACTGGGTTATGTTGAGAATGTTTTTTGCCTTTTAAATTTTCTAGGTTTTTCATTTTTATTTGAGCCCTTTAATTTTATGTGAAT
Source organism: Torreya grandis (assembly GCA_037957365.1). Lineage (NCBI taxonomy): Eukaryota > Viridiplantae > Streptophyta > Pinopsida > Cupressales > Taxaceae > Torreya > Torreya grandis. The sequence continues at coordinate 41,406 of JARHVA010011210.1, read as the reverse complement.
GCTAAGTGTACAAGGTCATAATATTGTTGGTTTTTTGTAAAAGTGTACATTTTAGCATTAGCACTTAGGGTTGTGTTTTTGGTGTGGTGTGTTTGTTGGGTTTTTGTGTGTGGTTTAGAAACTAAAATTTTTAATCACCACCTTACAAGCCAGACTCCACCATGAAGTTGATGGTTTGGGTGGTTAGGACCACCGATGGAGGGCTCATTATACTAGTGACATTGGATCCATACTTCTCTATGAGTTTGTGGTTCAACTGAGCATGTTTTTATGAATCTTAACAAGACTTGATACAATGTTGGAATGAATCTTAGATTCAAGATTATGGTCATCTCTACTTGTGTTTTAAATTGGTTTTAAATTGCATTATTCTCTACAATCTTGTATTATCCCATAGAGGTTTTTAATTATATGAATTTTTTAATGATTACCTATTAGTCAATATTGAGGGATTAATGTTTTTTTAATCTTGAATATATATTCAACTATGTTAATAATATTAATACCTGATTGATTCAGCTTCATATAATTACTATATTTGGATTTTGGATAAATACATGTTTGAATAATCCTTATATGTGAAATTTTAATTAAATTATTGTTCATAGTCTTTAGGGAAAGGAAATGCAATTTTTATGAGTATTATTGGCTCAAATCTAGTTCAACCTTGAATTATTTCCTTTATTCACCTTGGTTTTCACTTGTTCTCTATTTAATTATGTATCTTGGAGTGCTTAAAACTATAAGATGTATATATGAATCATTTATGAATTGGGGTTGTTTATTTATTGGTTATTTAATCATGATTTTAGTTCTTTGTTTGGATTGTAACTAAATGGCATTCATAACCATCGACATATTAATTTGTATTAAATATGGTTTATTACTCTATAGTATTTTTTCTCTTCAAAACTGAGTTATTTCATTGGCATTGTTTTAGAGATAGAATCCTCAATAAAAAATGAAATATTCTATGTGTTTTCAATTCAAATGATATTATTATGTTTATGTTAAAACTCATTCTTTTAGTTCAAATTGTTATTCAAGTTAATAAATTATGTGGACATTATATGGAAATTTTTGTTGTCTTAGGTATGACTAAGTCTTAGAGGTAGTCATGGTCAATTATAAATCATTATATTCAGTTTTTAAAATCATCTAATTCTTATATGTTAGGACTAATCAAGTTTAATACCAATTAAGATATTTTGGAAATATATTAGATCATATTGTTTGTCCTATAAGAGTTTTTTAGGGTCTTGTGATTCTTCTATGTTATTCGGTAAAGATTTCAAATTTTTATTATATGACTTTGCTAAGTTAGTAGTTGACTAGAAACTATATCTTTTTTTTAATGGTTAAATTGTCTGATAATAACAAAAAGCAATCTGGTTGCTTTTACATTTGATTTCAATTCCTTGTTATTGATAATTATCTCCTATTCTAAAAATGAATGTAATTTTATATATAGGATTAATACTTGATCTTTACATTGTTTATTAAGAACTTATTAGTAAAATTACTTACATATTTCATAACTAAGACTTGAAATAGTTAATCTCATATTGTTAGTTGGGAGTGTATTAATTATATTTTTTATTTATCTTATTGATACTAGTATGCATATAAATTTTCTTTCTTCTTATTATTGATTTTAATTTCATCTAATTTCAACTAGTTCATCTTAATTATCTTCATAGTCATTTATCTAACACATCTTCATTTTTCATGTCATATACTAACCTTATTATTTATCCTACATCAATTAATCATGTTATTTTACTTATAATAACATGTCACCCATCACTATTCTTTATCTAGTCATTATATTAGAATTTTAAATTCTAATTCTACCTACCCCCACTTTTTCATACAAATCACTCCTTAGTCACTTATCTAATCTCATTCTAATCTTAATTTAGTTTTAACATGAATCTAGAGGATTCCATCTTCTAGAATCATGTATCACTTCCCACTTTATAGATATTTCCTTTCTAGAATGCTCTAAGGAATTTTAAATTCATTATAAATCCCTCCATCACCTCTATATAATTGTAGACACTATTTATGAATTATATAACACCTCAGTCTTATACACTTGGAAAATATAAACCTTGGTTGTTCCTCTCAGTTACAAACCTTTCCCACTATAGAAAGGATCACATATACTATCTCTTTATGCTCATTGATTATCTCTTAGTCCAACTAATGTCATTATAATGACCAAATCCTTATATCTTCCCAATGATTCTATAAAATTGATTATCTTCCATCTCTAGAAGTTCTAGACTTGTACCTACTTTTTTTCTTCTCAAACACTTATGTCCTAGTTATACATCTATGTCGATGCAATTTTCTTAACCCAACACAAGTGTTCAGTACCCTAAAGTCATCTAATTTTCTAATGAAACATTTTCATATGGTCGGACTAAGTGATTTAATGTGATGTATTCTCCAAAGGGATTAGTATAAAGATAAGATTAATCCTTATTCATTATTCACCTAGCAAAGACCTAGAAATATCATACCTTCTCACAAGTCAATGATTAAAAAATATTTGAGTGAGAAAAGATTCTCTATTCTCTCCCATTTACATATAAATCATACGAAAAATACATCTATATGTATGAATTATTATAGGATCATGCCATGAGTTCTATTTTCCAAGCTACAAGATAGGTCCTTATTGTACTTGCTTTCCACATATTACACCCTTGTAAAAACACAAGCCAAAACATTAGAGGAAAACTACATCAGTTTGAGGACCTCTTCAGAGTAGTGTCTATATAGGTAGAAACCATTGATAGAGGGGTCTTTTGGGTTAGATCAATATTGTGATCCCATTAACCCATTTTTACCATATCCACTATGAAGATGTAGAACCAGTATTTTGTTATTTGACAAAGAGTGACATCCCATCATCTATATTTAAGAACACTAGAGTGAAGGAGACATAAAACCCATAATATTCCAAGTGGTTACATCTAGATCCAATAGGTATTCTATACATGCCACCTATTTCTAGGTTAAATGGAAGCATTGACATAACTATCCTAGGTTAACACAAGTGTTTGTAGCTACACATGGCATTTTTTATAGAATCTGATGATTGATATAAAATACTTCTTTAGTATACTTCATATTTTTTTTAGATCCATATCTATGTTAGCATCATAAGTAACTAAGTATCTTTTTTTAATTATTATTTTAATATCTTACATAGTTTTAGTTTCCACTTTTAGCATATCTCAGTATAATAAATTTAATATATGATTTATCTAAGTTTTATAATCAATTGGCCTTCTATAGATTTATTTATCACCCTATTCATATTCATTTCTATATTCTTAACCCTAACCCCATAGGGTCCTTATCTAAACCTAGGGATAAACATTTGGTGAACTCTACTTGTGTGATTAAATATTTTTTTATGATTCTTAGTGTTTTAGTTTGTTATTCAAATTAATCAAATTTTCATTTGTAAGCAATGGAAAATAGTAATAAAAAAATTAATTTCAAATGGAAGATAAAGAAGAATTAATCACTCATCTCAAGAATAATAAGACCTTAATAAATGTATTTTTGTATGTTACAAGAGATGAAGTCAATAAGCATGATAAGGCTAAAACTTCCTCACCTAGTGATGGTGATGTTGAGCATTGTTCATGTTTTTGAGGTTTAGCATTGATGTTGTTATTGATGTCAAAGGTGATTATTATAGTTGATGGCATGTGAATATTATTTTTACTATCTTTGATGTCTCAGTGGTGCTCTAGTGAGTGTTATGTTGTCAAGTGCTTGAGCCTAGTAGTGTCTTGAGAAGGTATGTGCATAGGTTGCCTAGTATTGTGCATGAAGAGGCATGATGGTATGGTGAGATGGGTGTTCTTAGGACTGTAAAGGTTATAGAAGATTGATATCAAGTGTATTTGAGGACAAGGTGTCTTGTGAAGCTTAGTTATGGTATGAAGAGACCTTGTGTGAAGGCATAATATTGGTTTTATGATGATATAAGGTTGTATAAGGATGTTTGAAATTGTGTGAGAATTTGGGTGAAGTATTGAGATATTTAAAATAGGTTTGAAGGTTAGTTCAAGGCCTAATGAGGTGTGAAGACTATGGTGTAGAAAGCAAGGTGGTCAGAGCATGGCTTAATAAGGCATGAGGTTCAGTTTCCAAGGAAAGTATGCATATGTGAGATTTTTTAGATGTATTATAGGTTGTACCAAGTGTGTTAATAAAGTTTTAGGTCAAAGTTTTAAGGTCTCTCAAGTGCACAAGATGAAGGGTTCTCAACTTGAGAAGAATTTTCTTGTAATCATTAGCTCATCATACCTTTTCATGGAAACATAAGATATTAATGGTAGATGGGGAAGTGTCCTAGGTCAAAATTCCACGCATTTTTTTATATTAATGGGATATGATTTATACCTTCTTAGAACCCTAATAAGGACCTGATGTTAAAGATGTTGATCAAAAGTTCCCAAAATGGATTATTATGACTAATTAATATATTTGAGGTTCTATTAAACTCTCCCAAGAACTTCAAATTAATATTGAGTTGTCAGGTGTCTGAGTAGACCCTATAAGAAAGTACAAATTTCTCAAAGATTTGTTATAACAGTCAAAGTTGACTAATTTGAAGTATGAAAATGGATGGAGAATGAAGCTTGATACATTTAGTTTATGTATATGAAGGTTTATAGATAGGTTATATGATTAAAGTGTTAAAATTTTGTGTTATAATTTGGCCAGTCGTTAATAGGCCTAATGAATAAATAGTGAAAAACCTAAGCAAAAGTGAAAAGATGATTAGGAATGTGTTTTCATAATAAGATGATGAAACCAAGTAAATATATATGTTGTTTAGGACTTGTAATAAATTTTAATATTTGGTATAAGTTTTGGAGGTCAATAAATATAGTTAAAAAGTTTCTCAAAAGTTTACTTTTTTGGATCAGATGAGATAGTGAGATATAAGGTCATGAGATTGGTCTGTAAGACCAAAATTTGCCATTTGACTATATTATATTTATATAAGATAATTATATAATGATGTCCTAGTATAATATAAATTAATTTGAAGTCATTACATATGTTTATATAGGTTTTGGAGGTATAAATCACCATGATTGGTCATTGAGAAAAATTGGTAGTTCTGAGTGAGTGAGTTGTAGAGGTGTTTTTGAGGCTCTATGCCCTATGGGATGAATTATAATGTACTTGGTGAATTTTTTTAGGTTTTTTGGGTTATTTTTATGTGATTTATTATCATGGTTGTGTTGATAAATAATTTTTTATCTTTATTTGTTCAAGATAGACCTTTTTGTGTGTGTGAAGGCCTAATGTGAATAGTACTAATGGTGTGCTTCAAGTAGTGGTTGGAGCTAGAAAGTGTCATGGACCTAATATGAGATTATTTTAGGTCTATTTGAGTGGTATATGAATATTTAATACCATTTATGATGTTTTAAAGTTTTTTAATGAGATTAAAGGGTAACGTGTACTAATGAATACCTAATTGAATTAGGTCTCCTTAAGGCCTAAAATAGGTTTTGGTCTTTTAATTGAGGATGACCTATTTTAATGATTTATTCATGTATGAAATATGTTTTAATACCTATTTTAAGGTTAATAAAAGTGTTTATTTATGACCAAGAGATGTGTGAGCTAGAGTATTGTATAAAAATAAGGCCTTATAGACCTAATTGAGAAGTTAGAGTAGAAGGGAGTGAAAGTGAATGAAATAACACTTTTAATATTTTAAGGAGGTATTTTATACAATAATATGGGTGTATATAAACTATAATTAATATATAATATGGGCAATGTATATGAAAATCAAGTTCATATGACCTAATCTATCTTGAAGAGACCTATTTGAGTGAAGAAGCCTAAAAGGCAGTTTTAGAGGGATAGAAGAGTGAGAAGAGATAAATAAGGTTATCATCATCTATTGTGTAATAAAAAAAGTTTTTTTAAGGTGATAAAAAATTTTATATGGTTGAGCTTGTGCTAATTCATCTATGGGTTTGGTGCCTCCTTGTAGGTCGGTGCTTACTAAAGCCTAGTTAAGTGGGTGCTTGACTAGTTGGGGTTGGTGCTCCATGTGGAGTTGGTACTTCACTAAAAATTTATTTTTGTATTATAAAAATATATTATAATTATATATATGAATGTTTTTTATTCCCCTTGAGGGTTTCCCACATATGTAATGTGCTTCATGATCTTGTATGGTTGCATATGCTTTACTAGATGTTCATGTTTGTATGAATGGTTTATGTATGCCTAAGTGAAATATAATGAATGTTTTGAAGACAATAATTCAACACCCCCCCTACCGTACCCCCCCCCACCACCCTAACCCCACCCCATCTTAGTGATTCTAATTCCAAAAATTAGTATCAAAACCTAATATTTTGAAGCAAGTATAATAGCTTGAAGGTGATCCTAAGAAGCACAAGATGTTTAGTGATCAAAATGAATAAGACAACATGTATGATGAAGAAGTCTACTATGATAGTGAAGAAGGAGAAACTGAAGTAAACCTTGAATCTAAGATCATAAATTATATTGATGATTTGAATCATCAAAATAATACTATCAAGGATCTCAAGAATCATGTAGAAGATGTTAATATAAGGTTTAGATAAAAGGAAGTTGAGTATGAACAATTGAAGATAGAGATAAATTATTTGAAGGTTGAGCATGAATAACTCATAGACAAGATGAATAATTTTGAGAAAGAGCATGAGAATTTACAATAAGTCAAGAGTACCAACATGAAAAGACTAATCAGGAAGACCAATGTAATAAGAGATAAGTTATCATAGGGAGTGATCAGTCAAGAGGTAAGTACATAAATATTGTTTGCTACAGTTGTCATAATATGGGACACATTTCAAAATTTTTTATAATGGAGTTATAATTCCCTTAAGATTCAAATATATATATGAATCTCCTATAGTACATGAGAAGGGTCAAAAATTGGTATGGAAGATAAAGCAAGTTAAGACTGATCATACTGAGCCCAAGAGTCAAGATGGATTATTTTCTAAGGAGTAACATAAGAATAAAGAGGATTATATACTATTTTAGACTACCTTTCACATTCAAGATGAAGGCATGAAATGGTATATAGACAGAGGTTTCTCAATCCACATGATAGGAGACAAAATAAGTTCATCTCATTGAATAAGAATGTTGTAGGAATAATGAGGTTTGGAGAATATAGAACTACCAATATAGTTGGTAAAGGTATGTTGAGTTTTGATAATAGGAAGACCAAGAAATAAAATTTGTTGTATGTGGAAGGTTTGAAACATAACCTTCTTAGTGTAAGTCAAATTTTAAATTAGGTTATAGACATTAACCTTTCATAACAGAGGGTGTTAGATAAGGAAATCCAAATCATGAAGGCTAATTGCCAATGCTAAAATGAGTAAAAATAATCTATATGTCTTGAATGAGATCAAGGAGAGATGCTTTATGATAAATATGGATGAAAGTTAGCTTTGTTACAAAAGGTTAGGTCACCTAAAATTTGACAATATGGTTAAGATAAGCACTCAGATGTTTGTGAATAACATGATTAAGATCACCAAACCTACAAACATAATTTTCAAGGCATGTTAACATGGTAAGAAGACTAGAAGAGGGTTCAAGTCCAAATACTAATATATTATAAGACCCTTATATTTAATACACACTGATCTCTATGGTCCTAAAAGAATTCAAAACATTCAAGGAAATAACTACTTCATGTTACTCATAGATGACTACATAAGAATGACTTGGGTAACATTATTGAAATAAAAGTCTAAATCTCTTGGAAAGTTCAAAGCATTCAAGAATTTTTTCGAGAATGAGAAGATAAAGTGTCTAAGATTTGATAGAGGAGGATATATTTGGTCTAATGAGTTTGGTGACTTTTATGAGGTTCATGAAATAAGGAGATAGTTATCAATAGCTAGGAAACCTCATCATAAAGGAGTAGTGAAAAGAAATAATAGGATAATTCAAGAGATGCCTAGAACTATGCTAAATGAGTCTATATTATCTGGTGGATATTGGAGAGAGTCAATAAGCACTGTAGTCTACATTTTGAATAGAGTAAAAATAAGGACTAATGGCGACAAGACTCCTTATGAACTATGGAAAGTCAGACCGTCTAACGTAAAACACTTTAGAGTATTTGGGAGCAAATGTTTCATCAAAAGAGATGATGAATACTTATGAAAGTTTGATTCCAAATATGATGAAGGTATATTATTAGGATACTCATCAATGATCTCAACTTATAGATGTTACAACAAGAGGTTATAGAAGATAGTAGAAATCACCAATATGAAGATTGACAAGACAAGGAAATCACACTCGTAATCAAAGGATACTTTAGAGAATCTAGACTTCAAGAATGAAGATGAGACTATAGAGGTTGATGAGGAAGAAGAAGAAGTTGAGGAGAGATAGGACACAAAAGGCCCCTCAAGGTAGATTCAAGGAGAACATCTTGAATCTTAAATCATTGACAACAAGAATGTAAGTATAAAAATAAGGAGAAGATTGGTAAGTAATCTAAATCAAGAGAATGTTTCTCTATTATATAATATTAAACCTAATAATCTTATTAAAGTAGGCAAAGACAAATTTTGGATGGGTGTTATGAATGAGGAATTAGACCAAATACAAAAGAATGCAACTTGGGAACTATTTCTTAGGCCTAAAGACAATAATGTCATTGGAAAAAAATGGAGGTTTAGAAACAAGTTGAATGAAGATGGAAAAGTCACTAGGAACATGGATAGATTGGTATTCAAGGGATATGCACAATTGGAATGTGTAAACTTTGAGGAGACCTTTGCACCAATAGCAATATTGGAGTCCTTCAGATTATTTATAGCATATGTAAGATTAAAAGGGTTCAAGGTATACTAGATGGATGTCAAATATGCCTTTTTGAATGCTAATTTGGAAAAGGAGGTGTATATAGAGTAACTTAAGGGGTTATCATTATTAGGTGACAAGGACTATGTTTGTAGATTAAAAAATGATCTTTATGATTTACATCAAGCTCTTAGATCCATGTATCCAATTGAAGGTAGGTATATTGTGGATTAAGGATTCAAAAAAAGAGTTCCAGATAGTAATCTATACATAAAGTTAGAATATGACCATCAATTGATAGTAGTTTTCTATATGGATGACATCATCTTTGGTGGAAAATGTGAGAACATGACAAGGGGATTTACAAAGGTGATGAAGAAAGAGTTTGAGATGTCCACACTGGGAAAACTATTATTCTTTCTTAGGCTATAAATCACTCAATTTGAAAAAGGTATATTCATTTCAAAATCCAAGTACATAAGAGAGATGTTGAAGAAGTTTGAGATGGAATATTCCAAGGTAGTTAGTACACCTATGATGATTGGGTATAATTTGAGAAAGGAAAATGAGTCTTCAAAATTCAAATAGATGTCATATATGTTAATGATTAGAAGTTTGATATACACCCTACCTCTAGACCTAACATCATGAAATCAGTAGGTCTTGTGGGAATATTTCAATCAAATCCAAAGGAATCATCTACAAGCAGTAAAGAATATACTTAGGTATCTTAAGGGGACCATGAAGTATGGGTTGTGGTATCCAAGGAGAAAGGAGTTCAAGTTGATAACCTATACAAATGTAGACTAGGAAGGAAGTCTAAATGATAGGAAGAGTACCAGTGGAGGAGCTTTCTTCTTAGGTGGGTGCCTAGTTTCATGCATAAGAAAGAAAAAACCATTAGTAACATTATCCACTTGTGAGGCTGAGTACATTGCAACAATTTCATGTTATACTCAGGTCTTATGAATGAGACAAACCCTAAAAGACTACAAGGTGGAGTATGATGGTCCCAGCCCTATTTTTTATGATAATAAAAGTGTTATAAATGTCTCAAATAATCCTATCATGCACTCAAGGAATTTTCACATTCCTATTAGATATCATTTTATAAGAGAGAATGTAAGTGATTAATGTGTTATACTTGAATATGTTTCTACATAGGATTAGATTGCGGACATTTTGACCAAACCACTTCTTAAGGTAATATTTAAACACCTAAGACAAAAATGAGATGTAATTCCTACCCCTAAAAATAATTGAAGAAGCCAATTAATTAGGGGGACCTAATCAAGTGTTTCATTAGCTCCAAGAATGGGTGAGTTGTTCCAAGAAGGTTTGCATGGAGATAGGAAGAACATGTCTCTATTATGACATATAAACTCATAATCCTGTGTGTTGAGTATTTTAGTTACAATTAGTGTGATCTAAGGAGTTGCATACATAATTTTCTCATTTATGTCAAAGTGGGAGAGAGAAAAAAATGGGGGATATGAGAATGATCATTTTATAGTATGTTTTACCATTAATGATAAAGGGGGAATTGTTGAGCATTGTTAATGTTGTTGAGGTTTGGAATTGATATTTTCATTGATGTCAAAGGTGATTATGAAGGTTGATTTCATGTGAATATCATTGTTATTATCATTGATGTCTTAGTGGTGCTCTAATGAGTAGTGTGATATCAAGTGCTTGAGCCTAGTAGTGTCTTGAAAAGGTATGTGCATAGGATGCTTAGTCTTGTGCATGAAGAGGCATGGTGGTATGGTGATATGGATGTTCTTAGGCCTATAAAGGTTATAAAAGATTGATATCAAGTGTCTTTGAGGACAATGTGTCTTTTGAAACTTATTTATGTTATGAATAGATCTTGTGTGAAGTCATAAGCTTGGTTGCATGGTGATATAAGGTTGTATAAGTATGTTTGACATTTTTTGAGCATGTGAGTGAAGTGTTGAGATCTTGAAAAGAGATTTAAAGGTTATTTCAAGGACTAAAAAGGTGTGAAGGATTAGTTGTAGAAATAAAGTTGGTGAGATCATGGGATAATGATTCATGAGGTTTAATTTCCAAGGAAAGTATGCATAAGTGAGATTTTTTAGATGTATGATAGGTTGTACTAGGTGTATTCATGAAGTTTTAAGTCAAAATTTGAAGGGTAAGGCAAGAAAAAGTGTTTTTAGGTCTCTCAAATGTACAAAATAAATGGTTATCAATTAGATAAGTATTTTATTATGTTCATTATCTCTTCAAAACTTTGCATGGGAACCTAAGATATTCAGGGTAGATGTGGAATGGTCCTATCTCAAAATTCTAGGCATTTTTTTTGGATTAAAGGGATATGCTTTATGAATGATTATGTTTTCATGATAAGATAATGAAAAAAATTACATATAGATGTTATTAAATAATTTTAATACATGTTCATGTTTGGTAGAAGTTTTGGAGGTGAGTAGATATAGTGAAAACGTTGCTCACAAGTTGACTTGTCTAGTTCAAATGATATAGTGAGATATAAGGTCATGAGATTGGTCTATAAGACCAATATTTATGATTTTATTTTATTATATTTATATATAATAATTATCTCATAGGATCATCTACATGCATCAAAATTCATTAAATATGTTTATACAAGTGTTGGAGGTCTGAGGCACCATGACTAGTCTTTGAGGAAAATTGGTAGTTTTGAGTGAATGAGTTACGTAGGTGTTTTTGAGGATATTTGTAGTATACGATGAAGTATAATGAAATTTGTGAGGTTTTTTAGGTATTTAAGGTTATATTTATGTTATTTATTATCATGGTTTTATTACTAAATAATGTGTTATCTTCAATTTTTCAAGATAAACCTTATTGTGTGTGTGAAGGCCTAATGAGAACATTACTAATGATTTGCTTCAAGTAGTGGTCAGATATAGAAAGTGTCATGGACATAATATGAGATTAGTGGGGGTATATTTGAGTGGTATATGAATATTTCCTATTATGTGTGGAGTTTTAAAGTGTTCTAAGGAGATTATAGGGTAACATGTACTAATGAAGGCCTAATTGAATTAGGTCTCCTTAAGGCCTAAAAGAGGTTTTGGTTAAGTTGAGTATGACCTATTATAATGATTTATTCATGTAATAAATGTGTTATAATACATATTTTAAGGGTAATATAAGTGTGAAAGTTTTTATGTCTGACCAAGAGGTGTGTGAGCTAGAGGATTGTATAAGAACAAGGCCTAATATACCTAATTGAGAAGTTTGAGTACAAGGGAGTGCAAGCAAAGGAAATAAATATTTGAATAGATGAAAGAGGTAGTATAGACCATAATATGGGTAGATATAAAATATATTTAAGAAATAATATGGGTAACATAGATGAATATTAAGGTCATATGACCTAATCTATCTTAAAGAGACCTAGTTTAGCGAAGAAGCCTAGAAGATAGTTTGAGAGGGATAGAAGAGATAAAGAAGGTGATCATCATATTTTGTGTGAGAAAAGAAGATTTTTTGAAGGTGATTAAAATTATTAGATGGTTTATTTGGTGTTTATTCATCTATGGAGTTGGTACCTCTTTGGAAGTTGGTGCTTGCTAAAGCCTAGTTAAGTGGGTGCTTGACTAGTTAGGGTTAGTGCTCCATTCGGAGTTGGTGATTCACTAAAGATTAGTTTTTGTCTTATAATATTATAGTCCAATTATAGATATCAGTTTTTTTTCTTCTCATTTAGGGTTTTCCACATATTTAATGTGTTTCATGATCTTGTATAGTTTCATATGCTTTGCTAGATGTTCATGTTTGTACAAATGGTTCATGTATGCATAAGTGGAAAAGAATGAATGTTTTGAAGATAATGATTTAACCCCATATTTTAGTGATTGTGATTCCAAAAATTGGTATCATATCCTATTATTTTTAAGTGAGTCTAATATCTTGAATGTGATCCTAAGAAGCACAAGATGTTTAGTGATATAAGAAAACATGTGTGATGAAGAAGTCTACTATGACAGTGAAGAAGGACAAGATAAAGTAAACATTAAAGCTAAGCTCGTAAGTTCCCTTGATGGTTTGAATCATAAAAATAAGAATATAAAATATCTCAGGAGAAAATTAGAAGGTTTTAATACAAGTTTTAGATCAAATTAAGTTGTGTATGACTAGTTGAAGACATAGCTATATTCCTTGAAGGTTGAGCATGAGAAGATCATAGACCAAATGAAAAAGTTTGAGAAAGAATGTGAGAATTAAGAAAAGTTTAAGAGTACCAACATGAAAATACTAATTGGGTATTATAATGTAATAAGAGATAAGTTATCATGTAACCATAGGAAAAGGAGAGACCAATCAAGAGGTAAGTATAAAAATGTTATTTGCTATAGTTGTCATAATATGGGACACATTGAAATATTCTATTCTAATAGCTTTAGAATGTTCTTATGAGTTAACAAGATATATGCATATCCTATAGTGCATTAGAAGGTTCAAACATTAATATGGAATCCAAAGCAAGTTAATATTGATCGTATTGAGCCCAAGAGTCAAGATGGACTATTTTTTAAGGAGGATCATAAGACTAAAGAGGATTCTATGATAGCTCAAAATATCTTTCAAATTCAAGATGAAGGCATGAAATGGTATATAGATAGTGTTTTCTTAAGCCACATGATTAGATACAAAAATAATTTTATCTCATTGAATAAAAATGCTACAAGAATAATGAGGTTTGGAGACAACAAAATGGCCAATATACTTGGCAAGGGTATCTTGAGTTTGGATAATGAGAAGACTAAAAAATAAAATGTGTTGTATGTGGAAGGTTTGAAACATAACCTACTTAGTTTAAGTCAAATTTTAAATCAAGGATGCTCATTAAACTTTCATGATAGAGTGTGTGAGATAAGGAGAGCTGAATCATGAATGCTAATTGGCAATGGTAAGAGGTCTAAGAACAATCTATATGTCTTGATTGAGACCAAGAAGAATAATTCTTTATGAGCAATATGGATATTTCATAGAAGGTTAGGTCACCTAAAATTTGACAATATGGTCAAGATAAACACTAAGAAGTCTATGAAGAACATGCCTAGGATCACCAAACCTATAAGCATACTTTTCAAGTCATGTCAACATGGTAAGTAGACAAAAAGAGGGTTCAAGTCCAAAGAGTACTCTACTACAAGACCCTTAGAGTTAATACACAATAATCTCTATGGGCCTAAAAAAATTCAAAGCATTCAAGGAGATAAATACTTCTTTTTACTCATAGATGACACAAGAATGACTTGGGTAGCATTCTTGAAAGAAAAGTCATAAGCTCTTGACAAGTTTAATGCATTCAAGGATTTTTTTGTGAATGATAATAATGAGAAGATAAAGTTTCTAAGATTTGATAGAGGAGGAGAGTTTTGGTCTAATGAGTTTGATGACTTCTGTGAGGTTAATGAAATAAGGAGATAGTTCTCAGTAGGTATGACACTTCATCAGAATGAGGTAGTGGAAAGAAAGAATAGGATAGTTTAAGAGATTCCTAGAACTATGCTAAATGAGTCTATATTATCTGATGGATATTAGAGAGAGGTATTAAACACTATATTCTACAATTCGAATATAAAATAGATAAGGACTAATGGCAAAAAGACTCCTTATGAAATGTGGAAAATCAAACCTTCTAATGTGGAACACTTTAGAGTGTTTGGGAGCAAATGTTTCATCAAAATAGATGATGAATACTTAGGAAAGTTTTATTCTAAATTTGATGAAGGTATATTCTTAGGATAATCATCAATGAGTTTAAATTATATATGTTATAACAAGAGGTTACATAAGATAGTAGAAATCACTAATGTGAAGATTGATGAGACAAGGAAATCACACTCACAGTCAAAGGATACTTTAGATAATCTAAACTTCAAGAATGAAGATGAGACTATAGAGGTTGATGAGGAAGAGGAAGTTGACGAGAGAGAAGACTCAGAAGGCTCCTCAAGGTAGATTCAAAGAGTTCATCCTAAATCATAAATCATTGACAACAAGAATGTAGGTATGCAAATAAGGATAAGATTAGTAAGTAATCTAAATCAAGAGAATTTTTCTCTATTATCTAAGATTGAACCTAAGAATATTATAGAAGTAAGCAAAGACACATTTTGGATAGGTTTTATGAATGAGAAGTTAGATCAAATAGAGAAGAATGTGATTTGGGAACTAATTCTTAGGCCTAAAGATAAGAATGTCATTGGCACAAAATGGGGGTTTAGAAACAATAAATTAAAATGGAGAAGTCACTAGGAACCAAGATAGATTGGTGTGTTAGTATTTATAATCTATGATAATAGATCTGGTTTTATATCCATTGAAATGATAGAATGGTCACATGATAAACAAAATCATTCTCAATTTCTCCTCAAACCATTTCTAAAGGAAATGGGGTATTAGAATCAATAAATAAGAACCTAATAAAGGAAATAAATAAGTCTATAAAAAACAAACCCATAACATGGCACAAGCTTCTCAAATATGCCCTTTGGGAAAATAGAACAAGAGTCAAGCAGGATCTCAAAGTGCCACCCTACTTACTGGTATATGGCCAATAACCCATCTTCCCCATCACCCTCAAGCTACCAATGTACATGTTCATGCAAGAGTACATGGAGGAGGATCAAGAATTTACAAATTTAAGGATGTTAGACATTATTTAGATGTAAGATTCCAAAGAAGAGGCCTTTTACAATTTTAGTAGACACCAAACTACAGTCATGAGGTGGTTTGATAGATGAGCAAAAATAAAGGTTTTCAGAAAAGGATACATAGTTATACTTTGGGATAACACATTTGAACCTATAGGTAAACATGGGAAGTATAAACCTTTGTGGATAGGTCCTTAATAGACAATTGAGATACTTGGAGATAACACCTTTAAGCTAAAATACTTACAAGGATCAGAGTTCACCTTGTCCAGCAATGGACAATACCTCAGTCACTACTTCTCTACTTTCCCACCTGGGGTCTTCATGGAATGACTTTAAGACTAGTTAAATATCATGTAGGTAGGCTATATTAGTTTCTTTTTGTCCTTCCCTTATATTCCCTTATTTATACATATCTTTTTATGTATTTGTTTGTTTATTCCTTTATTTTCACTAGCTTGTTTCTTACTTCTAATAAGTCTTCTTGGACAAGCCCTTAGCTCAAGAGTCACATGATTTCTCAAAGAAACCTCATAGTTCAAAAATGTAGGTATGAACCTTAAGTATATGTTGACCATGGATTTAAAATAAGATCTTGATGTTACAATTTATAGAAAGTATTAAAGACCAATGGATAGGCTAGCTATTTCATAAGAATTTAAACCTTATTTTGATGTAAACTTAGTTTTAAGAAGGATTTCACATATGGAATGAAAGATTGAATTATTAGGACATAGTCATGCTTGCACTTAACAAACATCCTTCCCTGGGACAAAGGTTTCAACTATAGGTGTTTATCTAAAGATCAAACATTTGACCAAATCCCTAAACCTAGCTAACCTAGTTCCCAACCTTTGATAGAAAGTGAAAATGATCTAATAAATACAAAAATAAGATTTTATTGCAAAATCAAAATATTTAAAGAAAATTTTATTATGTTAATCTCTACCAGGGCTATAGACACCTGAATAGTAGTGTAACACGGCCTTGAGTGGAGCCAAAAGCATCTATGTTGAGGCTATAAATGTCTAGTTGGTAGTAAAGCAATGCCCAAGCCTTCCCTAAGATAAAGTGTGGTTCTTAATGGATATACAGATATGTTGTAAATCAATGTTAATGATTAAAGGCTTGAAATCTAGAATTTACTCCCTAAATCCCATGGTAAACAATAAGTGAAACCAAAACACACACACAACATGACTAGGTTTTGATGTTTGATCCTAATTCTATAGGTGCAAGACTTATTTTAACCATGAAATGATCTTGATAATGGTATTGATCAAGTGGAATAGGTAATATAGTTATTTGTTTGAACTAGAGTCTCTGAATTCTAATATATTTCTATGTTCTCCTGGAAGTCCCCATTTGTTGATGTCAACATACCCCCATTTATGAAAAATAAGGACCTTTATGTCAAATTGTGAAAATTTTTACCTTAAAATTGAAAGTTCACTTGATCGGAGTGTCACTAGTGTGTTTACATATTATTTTTATTTAAAGATCATCCACACATGGTATGGTTAGCCTACTTTATGCATAATTATAGTTTTCCCTTATCTAAATTGTCTAACATTAGATCCTTATGTTTTAGATTGCAAATTTAAGGGATCCCCTTGAATGGACAATGTGTAGATTTTATGATTTTATCTCAATGTGGTCTTTTTACTAGCCATTGGTTGGTCAAAATCCAAGTTGAATTCATCCTAAAACCTTTGGTCAAGAAACCCCTACCCAAGTCCTCCCACTTGAAATTCAAATTTGGCATGAAAAAATTATGAGAGAACACTTTAAATATGTTATGGACTTATTTCAATTTGTATACTAAGGCTTAGTCATGTTTTTAATATATGACTAAATCTTAGTCTAAAATATTTATGCTTGATCCCCTTATGTCCCAAGATCCCTTCATTCCCTTTTATCTTAGTATGGTTTAGAGTTCCTATTTTTGGGGTCATTTTATTATTTTTTAACTTAGCTTGAGAATTTGGCCTAAAGATTTAATTTTTATTTATTAACATGAATAAAATCTTGGTCTATAACCTTAGTTTGAATTCTATATATCCTTGAGCCTAACTTAAACATTGTGTTCATTCATAAGATCAATGACCTATGCATGCTCGGGTGAGATGGATTGAATGGTGCATATTGAGTCAAATTTTCAACATAGCCTAAAGTAAACTCAATGATGTCATGCATCATAATTGCATTAGACTAAAGAGTGAGTATATAATGACAACCCACCCCTCAGATCAAGATCCAATGACATGCATCATCCAAATAAATTAAATTTAATGGTATGAGAGGGACATTGAATTTTGAAAAAGGAACTCTGACTAAATAAGGTGATACTATGTGGAAAAGGTATGCTAGCCTAACAAATATTGTCAATATTGAGTACATAAAGCTCATGGGATTTCTAAATGACATGAACGTAGGGCTTAATGTAGATAGGAGCTAATATCAGTGAAATCTATAGATCATGATCTAACAGAGCATGATTTTTCAAATAGGATCTAACAAGGCAAAATCAAACTGGGAAAAACATAGGGTCCCTTTTATTATGACATAGACATAGGCTTAAAAATTATGCCATGCCTCTTTTTATTCATAGGGTCACTTTAATATGTTTTAAACCTATCTCAAAACTTTAGATTAAAAGGCTTTATTTGCATGGAAACTTTAATCTAAGACCTTGACTTAAGATTTACATGTTCCATGAGCCCTAACTTTAATATGTCCTATTGTTTGTAGGAAACAACCTTGCTTGGATTAATAGACATAGTTTTAGATAATCATCATTTAACCCCTTCCAATGTTTCTAAAACTGATTTCTTGTGTTGTAGGATCAATGGAATCTCACTTAGGAATGAAGATGCTTAGAGTTTGGTGCTTCAAATGATAAAATGGACCTTTTATTAGCCTTTAGTCTAAAATTAACTAGATCTATTTTAAACCATGATTAAAACCCTAGTTTAATGTTTTGACCTAGGTCCATCTTAATTAAATTTAAAATTTGTGTGGGAACAATTATAAGTGCCATAGAATTAGCCTAATTTTTACCCTAAGGCTTGAGTCATGTTTTTTAATATGACCAAACCTTAGTCTAAAATTTTTATGCTTGGTCCCTTTATATCCCATGAGCACATGGTCCCTTTTACTATGTTCTAACATTAATCTAAGCCATTACCCTAAAAGTATCATCATATTTATTTATACAATGAAAGCTTAGATTAAAACCTTATGTTAAGACCTTTTATTATTCACAAAGTCCCCTTTTATTATGCTCTAAACGTAGCATAAAATCTTGATCCTAAGGTTCAAGTTCATGTTTATTAACATAAATAAAAGATTTTAGTCTTAATATTTTATCCTAAGGCCTATGCATTTTCCTAATCCTGACTTAAATAGTTTTCATCTATGTAGGATCAATGACATGCATTTGAGTGGATGATGAGGATCCAACAGTGCAAGATTGAAATGGGAAACTAAAAGGGTCCCTTTTATTATGACCTATACTTAGCATAAGACTTTACCCTAATGTTTTAATTGTATTTATTAATAAAATAAAACCTTAGGATAAAACCTTATGCTATGTATTTTATTAGTCATGGTTCCTTTTATGTTTATAACCTAGCTTAAGAAAAAACATAGACTAAAGTTATTCATATTTAATAATATGAGTAAAAACATTATACTAAATATTTGATTTATATTTCCTAAGCTTACATAATTAAGTTTTACAATTACAGGAACCAATCACATTTGAGCTAATCAATCATAAGCTATAACTCATGTTCACATAGATGGAAGGATCGAATGGAGCAAAATTGATGTTAAAAATTCAATTCATGGACTCCAGTTTAAACATCGAGCACTTTATCAAAGATTGATAATATGCATTCAAGCATACATATCTAGATCAATAGAGCATAGTAGGTCAAATTTGTAATGAAGCTCATGATGAATGTGAGGTTACCACATGGCAAAAACATATTTACTATAAAAATTGATAGAATACAAAACTCAAAAGCCCTACGAGAGTGCCAAGTGGCATAACCTCAGGTCTTAGTACACATTAAAGCCCAAGCATATTTTAAATATAAATGGTAAGCATTTATTCACACTCACAAAATCTAGTGGTGCAAGATCAATTTAGACTTTTTAACAGAGCTCAGAAGGCCCATATAACTACCAAGTGGAATTACCTTGGGGCTAATTACAAATAATGGCCAATGGCATTCAACTCTTAAGATCAAGATTGATAAACAACATCAATCCATGTAAAATAATATAATGGTGTGAGATAAAAGCAAAATTTTAAAGGACAATAATTAGTGTTTGAACATTCATGAGCTAAGTATTGTGAAAATGCCACATAGATGCCACAAAAATTCCACATAGGTGAAAAGCAATAAATTTAAATATCTTGAGGGCTTAGAAAGGTGAAGGTATAAATAAATGATCTGGATGGAAATCCAAGTCACAAAACTCACTTAAGTTCAGATATATTCCACCATTAAAGCTCTGAAAAGACTTATAGAGGATCCCTAACATGTAAAAAATGCTTAATTTGACTTGAAATTGATCCAAATCAAGCCCAAGAAAGCAAATTATCATTGAATCAAGTGAAATTTAATCTAGAGCCAAAGATTAGTCCATTAGTGAGTAGATTACATCTATTTCAGACCATGGCAACCTAAAAAGGCACTTCAAGTGAAAATAAAAAACTCTATTTAACTTTGGATGCTAAGGGGAGAGTCTTCAAAGATATAAAATTTGATGCCACTACCCTAAACATAGGAGACAAAAATTGGTCCAAGCTATTCTAGACCATCAAAGAGTAGTTGATCATCACAAAGGAAGAAGAAACTAACCTATCTATGAGAAGGAGATATTATGACATAGTGGCTATTCAGATGATAAGCCTACAATTTGCAGTGGCCAAACTTGAGGTATTGCATTATATTACCATTATCTCTCCTATTTTTAAGGATTAAAAAATTGATAAAGGCATGTTAGTTAATGAACACACTCATAAAAGTATAGCTTATGTCTCAGTCATAGCTTTTGAGAATTACTGTAAACTACCTAAGCCCCAAATAGACATGGCCACCTTAAATAATTAGGCTAAGGAAAATGACCTAAATACCATCCTTCCCTTGTGGCTATATTTTGGGAATCAAGTATTCTCAAATTTCAATGGTAAAATCCCAATTAGCCAATTCAGACCTGGGTTCAGAATGATTATGACCTTAATGAGCAAGTTGTGTGAGAATCTGACCACCACCTATGTGGATAAAATTTGGGTGTCTTTGGTCTATTTTATGGTTGAAAGGGAGCTCATCCCTCTCCTTGGTGAAGTTAGTATCACTTAATTTTGTAGACATATTTCCATAATCAATAAAAAGGACTAGGGACCAATTTTACATGATGTCATACTTGCTAAATGCCTTGCTCACCAACACCAAAATCCTAAGCCTTAGAGAATGGTCACCTAATGGGGGATAAACAGTCTCCAAATTTTAATCCAAGTTATATATTTTCAAATATAGGGACCATATTAAATTTATTTATGATTTTGTTTACCCAACTTTAGTAGAGGCCATCATAGGGATCTTGATGGGAAGAGTGAGCTCATTGTTCAAAAATATGTTGAATCCATAGGACATATATGGTTATATCCTAACTACACCATAATTAGGATTAAAGGGATAAAATGCACCCCACTTAGACTACCAGTTTATGTGCCCAATAAACTAGCTAAACAAGAGGTAGCATACCAAAAATGCAATGGCATAGACCGTCTTTATAAGACCAAGAGGAAAGGAATGCTCCACACCTTCCCCATAACCATTGGTAGGACTGTGTTTCCACAATCGGACAATATTGAGGCTACCTCTAAACACAAGGCCTATTTCAGATTACAACATGAAGAACTAAGGTAGTGGGATCCTAAAGGAAGAGTTATGAGGAACTTGAAGGCAAAAGGGATCAATATGACATATGAGCACTAGTTAGGACCCTATGACTTAATGTACACCAAAGCTTCTTCATTTACCAAGGTCTTGGCAAGATTGAAGAACCAAAACATCAAATCAAATTCTAGATTAATGAGAGAGAAAAATCCAAGTGATGACATATGACAACTAGGGCCAAGGTAGTACCATTTACTAAGAGGCCCATCTTCTATACCTCCTCCAACTTAGCCACCAAAAATAGAACCTAAACCTAAGGCACCAATTACATAATGGATAGAGGAAAGGAGACCTGATGAGGTAGCATCATTCTCAACCTAACCTAATAAACTAGGATCATAGGTTAAAAAAATTGGCATAATAACATTAGATCCTGAAGAGATAATGGAAGATGCCTTGAAGGCACTAGCTAGTGCCTATAAATCTAATGAAGAAGTATAGGAGGAAGAACCTCAATCCCAAGCTAAGAAGGTAAAGAAGGAAAATGGGAAAGAATTGGCTTTGGGTTTTGTTCTAATAAATATCCAAAAGAGGAAAGTTGAGTTAACATTAGTTCCAACAAAGAGCAAGAGGCCCAAGTTGACCTTCACTCACCCTTTGATTGATGTCAACATTTTCAATGAGTATAACCCTATCCAGAGTATAATAATCCCTAAATGGTTTGTATATGGAAAGTTGCAAAAGGTTCCTACTCTACGTCATCCATGAGCCATTACTAAATCAGTCAACATCACTACCCATGATGAACTCGAGCCATGGATAGTTTCTCTATAGAAAGAATAAGAATAAAGGATGTCAGCTCTAGGGGAGCCAAGAAAAACATAGGTAGAAACCCCAACCCTAAGGATAAAAAAATCCTTAGTCAGTGTAAATTTTGACCCAATAACTACCAACCTATATAGGGTGATCGAGAATAGAGCCATGGTCTTAGGAAAGGAGTTAATTTTAAAAAAGTGGAACCATTTGTTGGTTTGACTCTAATAGGAGGAAAAAAACTAGGATAGAATCTTATTTTTGAGGAAAATGTGCTTGAATTGGCCCAAACTCAATCAACACAATTATAGGCTACCCTCAAAGGCATGCAACAACACAAGGAGAATTTGGAAAAGGAAAATGAAAATTTATAGAAGGAAGCTATATTGTTAGTTCCTGATGTTAAGATTAAGATGTTTGAAGCTTATTTATATGATATGTTTGAATCCTTAAAGTCAAAAAAGTCTAGACAAAATGTATTGAGCCAACAAGATGTAGCAAAAATCTTAGTCATCTAATAGTAGAATTCAAGAGATAAAATGAAAGAATTGATCAATATTTTGATGGAAGATCAAATCCCTGGTTTCAATACCATTAGCCTAGCTCATCTAAACATAGTCATGGGATTGATTATGGATAATATGAAGGGTTTTAGCACATGGTCTAAGTGTTTGGAAGGTCTCCTCAAGGATGACAAGGAGCTGCTCACCAGGATGGAACATTTCCTTTAGACTATGATCCTTAAACCAACTACACTCAGTTCCATGGGCCTCATCATAGATCATGAATTCAAGCATAGAACCACCTTGGTCATGTAGGATGATAGAGTAAGATCCAAGGAAAATATAGAGTGGATAACATCAGGGTCATGGATATGATCCTAATAGCAAAGGGAAATATTATTGAAGCTAGCAGCATTAAAGAGGTATTTGGAATAAATGATAGAGACTTTAAAAACATGGTAGACCAAGAAGATGAACTCTTCATGGAGCCTATTTTTAACCTTAGGTTGATTGATGAGAAGCATGAGAAGGTAATGAGATTCTTCAGTAAAAGCAGGGAATTGCATCAACATAGGGTCCTCAAAGTTAGGAATATTCTTTTTTATAGAAACTTTGTAGTATTTTGAAAATAGAGTATTCCTTTTATAAATGCATGTGAATCCTGTAAAACACTTTGCTTATAGGTCAGTCCACTTGGGAAAGTTTAGTGTATTCTAGAACTTTTATAGAAAAGACAAATGTCCTTACACTTGTACATTTGTAATTGGATATAACTGACTAAGATACTTCCTTGAATTATATAGAAGGAGTATTGTAATTTGTCAAAAAAAGGAGAGAGTTTTTTATCCAAAAAACTTGTGTAAACTTTTGAGCAATTAATGCAAGTGAATAATTCTACAAATACTATCCATATTTGTTTGTGTCATTTTTTATTATGGTTTCTCTCTCACTTGTTTATTCTTATTTCCAAACTTGAATGATTCTTATGAATTTTTGGTGTGCATCTCTTAATTTAATATTTGTTAACTTATCTCAATGCTAGGTTGACTAAAATTTATTGGGTTCATTTAGTTTCCTTTACTCTTCTTGCATTTGGGCTAATGTTGTTTGCTTGCAAGGGTAAATATTTAAAGTGAACTTAGTACTTATTTGCATTTTTCTCATTCCTTGGATGTTTTCCTAATGTGTGATAAGATTTAATCTCATGTTATTTCATGTTACATATTGGTTAAGTGCATGCTTGAATGATATTTGAACATTTTCATGATATTTGGGATGAAGATCAATAGTAACTCTTTTCTACCCCACCCTTCCTTTTGCTCCTTTTTAACCAGATCACTCTAGCCTAACTTCAATTATAAATATTCATTTTAGATTAATATTTAGATTAAAATTTTATCATAATTCACTAATATTAGCTTAGATTCCTTCACTCTTTGTAAAGATATCTAGTTGGCCATGGTGGCTCCCAACCACAAAAATTTAGAAATATTTTGAAATAATCCACTTACTTTTCCTCTATTCTATCAATAGATAATATGATTATCACAACCTACAATTCATTCATATAATTATTTTAATTATAAAATGAGAAGTGTTATTTACATACTCTAAGCACCTATGATACACATTAAGGTATCATCAGGTGGAGCATCAATGATACAAGAAGGAGAGCATCCTTAGATCTTTGTAGATTTAAAGTATCTTTTCTCATTATGAAAATTGTGTTCAAATATTTGCATAATTATGTTAAGATTTTTCCAATTGTGTAAATACCATTAATATTTATATTCTTTTACCCATCTGTGTGCTTCTTTTATACAAAAATCAATGTTCTTTGAAGATATATGCTTAATTATGGTAAAAATGGCTTAAGCTTTTTCAACTCAATAGGTTTAGGGTTAGTTATATTTTTTTGATCAAAGATTAATAGATCCTTTGATAATTTGAGTTTTTTTGATTTGAAACATGTATATATCAATCATACTTACATATTTTTATACACATTTGAGCTAACTTAGTTGAAAATTGTTGTCCTTTATCATTCTTTATATAATTTTTTGCAATTTTTTTTTAATGTGCAAGTCTGATCATTATCTCCTATAAATATAAGACTGAAAAATCATATTTCAAATAGTATTCAAACCCCACAATCTAGAATTACCAAAAATTAAGACAATGTCATGTTCAGAGACTAGAGAACCTCTGCTTTCATTAGAAGTTCATAAGAGAATTGGGTAGGATAAAGGTAAGAGTAGACTTTTAAAGTCTTTGCCAACTTCACTAATTTATGCTAATATTGTATTCAATCCCTATAAAATTATGGCTTGGCTAGGTGGTTCTTTAATCAATGTACCAAGTGTGGTACATGACGTCCCTCATAATCTTGAAAAGCATTTGCCAACATTTAGTCCTAATAGCATTATAACTGTCGAGAAACACATTAAGAGTTTCAAAGCTATGTTAAGATTAATAAATATAATCCATGAAGATGTAACCTATATACTATTTCCATTTACTTTTAAATATGCTACATATGAATGGTTTCTAATCCTCCTTAAAAATTAACATACTAGTTGGGTTGATTTTAATAATGTTTTCATTGACCAATTTGGTAAAATCATCAGTCCTTGCATATTTTACCATCAATTCACCATAGTAAAAATGGATGAAAATGAGCCCATAAGGGCCTTTAATTCTAGGTTCTAAAAATGTTCAGGAGGACCATATCTCCTTGAAGACTCGATGAGGCTTTATCCTTGGAAATCTATAAGGATGCCTTGGATCCTATGATTTCTATGTTTATAAAGAGAGCTATTGGACCCATGAATACATTATCTTTAGCTTATGTCGAGGTTGTGATCATTAATGAATATATGTAATCCCAAGGGAAATTAGCATACTTCATTGCCAATGTCAACTTGAATTTACCTATCCTGAATACCATCTCCAATGCAAATCAAAATACACCCAGTTTGAATCAACTCGTAGCTTTGAACCAATTACCCTTAAGTCATGCTCATCTAGGCCAAAACCTAGGGTTCCTAAACAATTTTTCAAATGGATCTAATCCACATGATCAAATATCTCTGGTGCCAACCACTAACACTGATAAAAACTAAGTTCATAATTTAGAAATCCCCAAGAATGGGAATGATTCCATCTTAGAAATGGTTCAAAATATAAGCACTAATTTCCTTTAGTTACATAATCAAGTTAGAAATACTAGGGAAAGTTATGTAAATAACTTCTCTTTTCAAAGGTTCAATAGGCCTAATAATAGGTTTTAGAATGATAGTTATAAAAATAATAAAAATAATGAATCATCTACTAATAAGAAAACAATGGACATAAATCTTATTATTGTTACTCTACCTAATTATTGTAGAGTTCATTACACTTCTAAGCATGGTGAAATAGATTGCACTGAATTCTATAATGCTTTTGAAGCCTTTCAATAAGAATTATATAATTTTTAGGTTATCCCTAATAAGGATTGTGATGTGGGTACATCTATTTCCTCAAGGTCATCTATATCTACTGATTCAACTCTCATGGTAGAGACATTTAAGTTCCCTTTCTAAGAAACAATGAGGTTGAGGATATTCCTAAAGAGATTCATGCTTTTCAAAAAGTTCTGAAGAAGACTTATGTTCTGAGAAATAGGGAACAAAAGTATTAATTAACCACTTCAACTCCTCCAAATAACTTTGAGACTCCTCTTGATACTACCTCAAGTAATAAACCTACTACTAATACATCTAATTATTCTAATAAGACTAGGTATAGTATAGGACATGAAGAAGATCAAGGATAACATTATCTTGCATGAGTTGATATATATTACTGAATAAAGGGATATGTTATTGGAATATTTGTCTAAAAATCTTGGTAAGTCTCAAAAGTCTGAACATGCTAATGTTGAAATTCATAAAAGTGAGGTAGATGTTCCTCCTTTTGTACTTACATTCAAGATATTTGATAAGAATTTCCATGATTATTTATTAGATTCTGGTGCATATGTAAATATTTTACCTAAGGGTATTTATGAACAATTAGGTTTGACTCTTATTAAATCTAATAGAGTGGTAACTCAATTAGATAAATTAAAAGTCAAAGTGATTGGTGAATTATTAAATGTCCACATGCAGATTCCCTCAAATCCAATGATCCAATATTTTATTGATTCCAAGTGGTGGACATCCATGATGATTATGGGATTCTACTAAGTAGAGACTAGACTAGGAAATTGAATGGTTATATGTCAACAAAACTATCACATATGTGGTTGCCTTGGAAGGGAGTCCCTAACCAAATAAAAATAGAAAGGGAGCCTAAAATGAAGCATATGATCACTAAGTATAATGTAATTAATGAAAGGGTAAACATATTTAACTCTAATTTAGGAGTTTTCTCTCTTGATACTGATAAGGTATGTGATTCTAAATCTCTCATATTGTGCATGGACCATGGAAGTTACATTTTGATGGTGTTAGGTGTAAGTCTGGGTTAGAAGTAGGAATTGTTATAACTAACCCTATTGGTAAAGAATATTATGTTTCTTATAGAATTCAATTTCCATGCACTAATAATCTTATAGAATATGAAGCACTAGTCTGAGGTTTGTAATTTGCCATTAATCATAAGGTTAAAGAGCTTCTATTTCATGGTGATTTAGAACTAGTGGTTAATCAGGTGAGGAGTAACTATTAGTACAAATTATCATATCTCAAGAGATATAATTTTATAGTCTAAGATTTACTTAAGTCTTTTGATGATTTCAATATTGTATCCATCCTTAAAGAATAAAATAATGTAGTTGGTGAGTTGGCATCTGCTATAGCTAATCTAATGCCAGACCAAGACTCTCCAAACTTTAGTATTGAGCTAGTTCCCTTCCCTTCCATCCTAGATAATGTAAACCATATATAGTTATTTAATGATGACTAATAAATCATAGACTTTATGAATATTTTAGGAGTGTTTGAAGCTCATGTCATTGATGAGACCAATGAAAATACCCCTAATAAGGACTAATTTAAAGGCAAACCTAATGATAATATCATTCATCTAAATGATAAAAAAATTCTCAAGGGAATGATTGACTCAGATAGATTATTTGATCAAGATAAACTAGCTAAGAAAAATAAGATTCCCAAAGTAGATGGGAGGGATTATAAAGCAATTGACGTTGGGGCTCAAGATCAACCTCAATTGGTTAACATTGGTATAACATGTAAAAGTATTGAAAATAAAACATCTAAATAGTTGTTAACCAAATACAAAGATATAATAACATGTTCCTATGATGACTTGAGTATTTTTGATCCAAAATTCATAACACATACCATACCTTTAAAGGAGAACTGCAAACCTTTTAGACAAAATCATAGGCCTATTAACCCTTTCTTAGAACCAATGATATACAAAGAGGTTAAGAAGATTTTATATGATAGGATTGTTTTTCCAATTAGGCACTCCACTTGGGTAGCTAATTTAGTGCATGTCGAGAAGAAAAATGGTGAAAGCAGATTGTGCATTTACTTTAGAAACTTGAATAGGGCATTTGAAAAGGATAATTATCCTTTACCCTCTCTTGGCCAAGTTGTATAATTTTTTTCTAGTTTATCTATGATGTCTTTTCTTGATAGATTTTTATGGTATAACCAGGTCCTAGTCAATAAATAAGATAGGATGAAGACTATGTGTACAACAAAATGGGGCACCTTTGCCTATAAAAGAATGGAATTTGGATTGATCAATGTAAGGGAAACATTCCAAAGGGCCATGGATCATGATTTATAAGGATTGATAGGTAAGAGCATTATTATATACATGGATGACCTAACTATCTTTTTTAAAAATAGGGAGGATCACATCATACACTTACAACAGGTATTTGAAAGATGTAGAAGGTATGGAATTTATCTCAACCTAAAGAAAAGTATTTTCTATTTTATAGAGGGAACATTGCTAGGACATGTTATCACTAAGGAGGGAATCTATATACACCTTGATAGAGTAGAAGATATATCTAATATAGAGCCTCCTAATAGTAGGAAAGAATTGAAGTCATTCTTTAGTAAAATAAATTTTGTAAGAAAGTTTATTTCTATTTGCACACAAATAGTAGAGACTTTGAATCACATGTTGAGTAAAGAGGCTAAGATCACTTAGAATGAAGAGACAAAGAAGGATTTCAAGGACATCAAGGAGGTAATTAGATAGGCCCCAATCTTGAAAAGTCCAAACTTTACTAAAGATTTTTATCTTTACTCCTTTGCTTTAGATCATATAAAAACTACAATTCTAACTTAGAAGATGGATGAATGTGACCATCTAGTTACTTTCATGAGTAATAATTTTAAATTTTTTGATTTATAAGCAAGAATGTACATTATTTAAGGTAGTAAAAAAGTTCAAGCACTATATAATCTTACCTGATCCTACCACTAAGCTCATACTAAGTCAAAATGAACTAAGAGAAAAGAGAGGTAAGTGGGTGTCTATGATTTAAGAATGTGACATTGAAATGACAAATTCTAAACTAATAA
Organism: Torreya grandis; assembly: GCA_037957365.1. NCBI lineage: Eukaryota > Viridiplantae > Streptophyta > Pinopsida > Cupressales > Taxaceae > Torreya > Torreya grandis. The sequence goes on along the minus strand of JARHVA010011210.1, from coordinate 12,055 downwards.
GGTGCCAAGGTTTAATTCAATTTATTTCCAATACTAACCCCAAGCTAAGTGTCATGCAGGTAGATCAATAAATTTTTCATTCCAATGATTATTATGATCCCATTATCCACTTACTACTTAATGGCATTTATCCTATAATGTTAATTAGAGAGAAAAAAAAAGAGGTCTAAGGATCAAGGTATCCCGTTACCTAATAAAGGATGGAGTGCTATGCAAAACAACTTTGAAGGAATCTACCTAAGGTGTGTATCCAAGGAAGAGGTAGCTGAGATCATGAACACTTTTCATGAGAAGCTAGGAAGTGAACATCCATCAGGAAGAACCATAGCCCAAAAAATATTGATGGATAGCTATTATTGGCCCACAATATTCAAGGATGCTCACAAGTATGTAAGATAACAAGTCTTTAGCACTAAGGATCCCAAGGTAGCCATGCCATTAAAATTGGTTATAGTGGATAAACCTTTTACGTAATGGGGGATAGACTTTGTAGGGGTCATCAACCCCAACTCATTAGATGGTCAAAATTATGTTCTGACTGCCACTGACTATTGCACATAATGGACTGAAGAAGTGGTAACCAAGTAGTGCAAAAGTAAAGAAGTGATTAAATTCTTGGAAGAAAACATATGCACTAGATTTAGAATGATAGTCTCTCTAGTTTATTGTAATGGATCTACTTTTGTATTCATTTAAATTATATAATGGGAATATGATAATAACATCATTTTCAATTTCTCCTTGAACCATTACCCTCAAGGCAATGGAGTATTTGAATCAATGAATAAGAAACTAATGAAGGCAATAAATAAGTCTATAGTAGACAAACTTATAACATGGCACAAGCTTCTCAAATATGACCTTTGGGTAGATATAACAAGAGTCAAGAAATCTCTCAAAGCATCACCCTTCCTACTTGTGTATGGCCAAAAACCCATCTTCCCCATCACTCTTAAACTACCAACATACAAATTTATTCAAGAGTACATGGAGGATAAAAAATTTACAAATTCAAAGATGCTAAAAATTAATCAAATGGAAGATGCTAAAGAAGAGGCTTTTCCTAATTTTAGTGGACACCAAACCATAGTCAAGAGGTGGTTTGACAATGCTAAAAAATAATGGTGTCCAAACAAGGAGACTTAGTTCTTCTTTGTGATAAAGAATATAATCCTAGAGGTAAACATGGGAAGTTCACACCTTTGTGGATAGGTCCTTATCAGATAGCTAAGATACTTGGAGACAATACATTCAAGATGAAAGTCTTACAGGGAGCAGAGTTCACCTTGCCCACTAATGGGAAATACCTCAAGCACTACTTCTCTGTTATCCCAACTGGGGTCTTCATGAAATGACTGTAAGACTAGTTAAAGCTAGTGTAGGTAGGATATATTAGCTTCTTTCTATCCTTCCCATCTTATCCCTTATTTGTGCATATGTTTTTATATATTTGTTTATTTATTCCTTTGCATTTTGTTTTTATTTATTTTTTTGCTGTGTTTTCTTTCTCTACTTTGTTCCTTACTTCTAATAATTCCTCTTAGACAAGTCCTTAGCTTAAGAGTCATATTATTTCTCAAACAAACCCCATAGTTCAAAAATGTAGGTATGAACCTTAAGCATATGATGACCGTGGATTTTAAATATGATCTTGATGTTATAGTTTAGAGAAATTAGTAAGGACCAATGGATAGGTTGGTTGTTTCATAAGGTTTTAAACCTTGTTCTGATATAAACTTCATTTTAATAAGGACTATAGATATGGGATGAAAGTTTGAATTATTAGGAGGCAGTCATGCTTGCACTTAACAAACATCCTAGCCTGGGATAAAGGTTGCAACCATAGGTAATTTTTTAAAGATTAAACATTTGACCAAATCCCTAAATCTGGCTAACTTGGTTCCCAACCTTTGCTATAAATCCAAAATGATCTAAAAAATAAAAAATTAGAGATTATTGCAAAATCAAAAGCTTTTAAGCAAAGGTGATTCTGGTAATTTCCATTAGGGATATGGATTCTTGGTTGGTAGTGGATCAAGGCCTTGAGTGGAGCCAAAGATATCTCTATCAGAGATATGGATGCCTAATTGGCATTAGAGTAATGACCAAGCCTTTCTAGAGCTAAATTAGAGTTTTTAATGGATATCCAGACATGTTATAAGTCAATATTTATGATTAAAAGCATGAAATGTGGAAGTTGTTTACTAAATCCCATGGAAAACATTATGTGGAACCAAATCACACACACAATGTGACTAGGTTTTGATGTTTGATCCTAATTCTATAGGTGCAAGAATTTTTTTGACCATTAACTAATCTTCATAATGGTACTAATCAAGTAGAAAAGGTAATCTAGTTATTTGTCTGAACTAGAGTCTCTAAACTCTAACATATTACTATATTCCCCTAGAAGTCACCATTTATTGAGTTCAACATACCCCCATTTCTAAAAAATAAGTACCCTTGTGTCAAATTGTGTAAATTTGTACCTTAAAATTGAAATTTCACTTAATTATAGTGTCACTTGCGTGTTTACACAATTTTTTTTGAAGATCATCCATACATGGTATGGTTAGCTTAGTTTTTGCATAATTTTGGTTTTCCCTTGTCTAAATTTGCTAACATTATATCTTTGTTTTTTATATTTCAAGTTTAAGGGAGTCCCTTGAATGGACCATGTCTATATTTTATGATTTTATCTTAATGTGGTCTTTTTAATAGCCTTTGGTTGGTCAAAATCCATGTTGAATTCATCTTGAAACCCTTGGTTAAGAAACCTTAGCCCAAATAATCCCACTTAAAATTTAAATTTGGTAAGATAAAATTACCTAAAAACACTTTAAATATGCTATGGACTTAGTTTAATTTGTATACTAAGGCTTAGACATGTTTTCAATATGACCAAACCTTAGTCTAAAATATTTATGCTTGATCCCCTTACATCCCAAGCTCCCTTTATTCCATTTTATCCTAGCATGATCTAGCATCATTATTTTTGGGGTTATTTTATTATGTTTAAACTTAGGTCAAGACTTTGGGGCCTAAAGCATTAATTCATATTTATTAATACAAATAAACTTTGGTAAAAAACCTTAGTCTAAATTCTATATATCCTCTAACCTAACTTAATTATTGTGTTCATCTACATGATAAAAAACTTTCACTTTCTAGGGTGAGATGGATCAAATGGTGCCTATCGAGTCAAGGTTTCAATGGAGCACAAAGCAAATGCAGTGGTGACATGCATCACAACTGCATTAGATAGAGGAGTAAACAACCAATATTAACCCACCCCTCAAATCAAGATCTGACAATATGTATCATCTAGATAAAGTAAATCCAATGGTGTAAGAGGGACATTGACTATTCAAAAAGGAAATCAAATTGAATAAGGTGATGTTAGATGGTGGAAGTACACTAGCCTCATAGATATTAATAATGTAGATTACAAAAGGCACATAGGATTTTCATATGGTATGACCTTGGGGCTTAATGCAGATATGAGTTAATCTCTCTCAACTCCATGGATCATGATCTAATAGAGCATGTTTGTTCAATAGGATCTAATGGAGTGAAATCAAATTGGGAAAATAAATATAGGGTCCATTTTATTATGACATAGACCTAGGCTTAAAAATTATTCCATGTCTCTTTTTATTCATATGGTCACTTTAATATGTTTTAAACCTAGCTCAAAACTTTAGATTAAAAGGCTTTATTTTCATAGAAACGTTAATCTAAGACCTTGACTTAAGATTTACATGTTCCACAAACCCTAACTTTAATACTTCTTATTATTTGTAGGAACCAATCTTTCTTGGATTAATGGACATAGTTTTAGATATCATGGTTTTACCCCTTCCAATTTTTCTAAAATTTATTTATTATGTTGCGGGATCAATGGAAACTCACTTAGGAATGAACATGCTTAGGGTTTGGTGATTCAAATGATAAAATGGACCTTTTATTAGCCTTTGGTCTAAAATTAATTGGATCAATTTTAAACCATGATTAAAACCCTAGTTTAATGTTTTGACCTAGGTCCCTCCTAATTAAATTTAAAATTTGTGTGGGAATAATTATAAGTGACATAGAGTTAGCCTAATTTTTACCCTAAGGCTTGAGTCATGTTTTCCAATATGACTAGACCTTAGTCTAGAACTTTTATGCTTGATCCATTTATATCCCATGAGCACGTGGTGCCTTTTACTATATTATAACATTAATCTAAGGCCTTACCCTAAAAGTATCATCATATGTATTTATACAATGAAACCTTAGGTTAAAACCTTATGCTAAGACCTTTTATTATTTGTAGGGTCCCCTTTTATTATGCTCTAAGCTTAGCTTAAAATATTGATCCAAAGGTTCATGTTCATGTTTATTAACATAAATAAAATACCTTAGTCTTAAGATTTTATCCTAAGACCCATACATTTTCTTGAGCCTGACTTAAATAGTTTGCATCTCTATAGGATCAACATCATGTGTTTGAGAAGATGACGAGGATCCAACACCATGAGATCGAAATGGGAAACTAAAAGGTTCTATTTTATTATGACATAGAATTAGCATAAGACTTTACCCTAAGGTTTTAATTATATTTATTAATATAATATAAACTTAAGATAAAACCTTATGTTATGTATTTTATTATTCACAGGTCCTTTTACATTTCTAACTTAGCTTTAAAAACCTTAGAAAAAATTTATTTGTATGTATTAATATGAGTAAAAACTTTAGTCTCGGGCTTTAATTTATATTTCTTAAGCTTACATAATTAATTTTTACAATTATAGGAACTAGTCACATTTAACCTAGTGGATCATAATATATGGTTCACATTCACATGGATGGAAGGATCTAACAGAGTGAGCTCAATGTTTAAAATTTAAGCCATGGACTCTAGTTTAAACATCGAGCACTTTATCAAAGATTGATAGTATGTATTTAAGTGCACAATATAGAGATCATAAGCTCTATGGGAGTGTTAAGTGGCACAAACTCAGGGCCTAGTACACATTAAATCCCAATCATCTTTTAAATATCAATGATACATGTTGATTCAAACCTATAGGATCCATTGGTGTGACATCAATGTAGACATCTCAATAGAGTTTAGAAGGTCCACATGACTACCAAGTGGCATTACCTTAGGGCCAAGTAAAAATAGTGTCCAATGGCATTCAACTCTTAGGATTGAGATTGATGAACAATGTTGATCTTGTAAAATAATTTGATGGTGTGAGATAAAATTTGATTTTCAAAGGGAAATGATCAATTTTTGAAAATTAAAAAGCTAAGTGCCATAAAAATGCCACATAGATGCCATGATAATGTCACATAGATAAAAAGTGACAAATATAAAGATCTTGAAGGATACGAAAGGTGAATGTATAAATACATGATTTAAATGAAAATCTAAGGCATGAATCTTACTTAAGTAAAAATGGCCACCACCATTAAAGCTATAAGAAGACTTGTAGAGGAGCCCTAAGATGTAAAAAATATTTAATTCGATCTGGTATGGATCCCAAATTGAGCCCAAGAAATTATATTATCATCGAAGCAAGTACAATTTAATCTAAAGCCAAAGAACAACCCACTAGTGAGCAGATTGCTTCTATTTCAGACCATGGTAGCCTAAAATATCACTTCAAGCAAAAATATAGATCTTTATTTAACTTTAGATGCCAAGGGGAGAGTATTCAAAGATACATAATTTGATTACACCATCCTAAACATGGGAGACAATAACTAGTCCAAGCTATTTTGGACCATAAAAGAGAACTCGATCATCATTAAAGAAGAGGAAACTAACATATCTATGAGGAGATATTATGACATAGTGGCCATTCAGATGATAAGCATACACTTTGTAGTGTCTAGACCTAAGTTATTACATTGTATTGACATTCTCTCTCTTATTTTTGAAGATTTCAAAATTGGTAAAGGCATGTTAGTCAATGAGCACACTGGAAAAAGTATACTTATGTCTTAACCATAAATTTTGAGAATTACTATAAATTACCTAAGCCCCAGATAGACATGACCACCATAAATAATTGTGATAAGTAAAATGACCTAAATACCATCCTTACCCTATGGCTATATTCTAAGAACAAAGTATTCTCAAATTTCAATGGTAACATCCCAATTATCCAATTCAAACCTAGGATTAGAATGATTATGACCTTGATGAATAGGCTATGTGGGAATCTGACCACCACCTACATGGATAAAATCTAGGTGCCCTTGATCTATTTTAGGGATCTCACCCCTCCCTTTGGTGAATTTATTAGCACCTAATTATGTAGATAGATTTCCACAATCAAGAAAAGTACTAAGGGCCAATTTTACATGATGTCATACTTATTGGATGCCTTGCTTGCCACCACCAAAATCCTAAGCTTTAGACTATGGTCACTTGATGGGACATAAATAGTCTCCCAAGTTTACTTCAAGTTACATATTTTCAAATATAGGGACCATATTCAATTTATTTGTGATTGTGTTTGCCCAGCCTTAGTTGAGGTTATCATAGGGATCATGATGGAAAGAGTGATCCCACTGATCAAAAAATATGTTAAAGCCATAAGAGATATATGGATATATCCCGACTTCAGCATAATCAGGATTGAAGGGACACAATGTACCCCACTTAGACTACTAGTTCATGTGCTCAATAAACTATCTAAATAAGAGGTAGCATACCAAATATGTAATGGCATAGATGGTCTTTGAAAGACCAAGAGGAAAGGAATGATCCACACCTTCCCCATAACCATTGGTAGGATTTTGTTTCAACAATGGGATAATATTGAGGTTACCTCTAAAAGTAGGGCCTTTTTCAGATTATAACATGACGAGTGAGCTAAGGTAGTGGCATCCCCAAGGAGGAGTTATGAGTCACTTGAAGGAAAAGGGGATAAATATGACATATGAGCACTACTTAGGATCCTATGACCCAATGTACACTAAAGCTTCTTCATTCATTGATGTTTTGGTAAGATTAAAGAAGCACAACATCAAGCTAGAAGCTAGATTATTGAGGGAGAAAAATCCAAGTGATGGCATATGGAATATATGGTAAAAGTAGTACCATTTACTAGGAGGCACATCTTCTAGACCTTCTCCAACATAACCAACAATAATAGAGCCTAAGCTTGAGTTATTGATTGCATAATGGATAGAGGAAAGGAGACCTGATGAGGTAGCATCATCCTCAAACCAGCCTAAGGAACCAAGATCACAGGTTGAATAAATTGACATAATAGTATTAGATTTTGAAGAGATTGTGTAAGATGCCCTAAAGGTACTAGCTAGTGCCTATAAATATGATGAATAAGTATAGGAGGAAGAACCTCAGTCCCAAGCTAAGAAGGTAGAGAAGGAAAAGGGGAAAGAATTGGTTTTGGGTTTAGTTCTAATAAATATCCTAAAGAGGAAAGTTGAGCTGACATTTAATCTAAAAAGGAGAAAGATGCCCAAGTTGACTTCACTCACCCTTTAAGTGAGGTCAACCTTTTCAGTGAGGAGAACCCTATCCAAGGTCCAACTATCCCTGAATGGTTTGTAGATGGAAAGTTACATAATGTTCCTACTCTATATCATCTACGGGCCATTACTAATTCAGTCAACATCACTACCCATGATGAACTCAAGCCATGGATAGTTACTCTACATAAATAAGAAGAATAAAGGATGTCAGCTCTAGGGGAGCCAAACAAAACATAGGTAGAAACCCTAGCCCTAAGGATAATATAATCCTCAATTGGTGTCAAATTTGACCCAAAAACTACCAGACTATAGAGGGTGATTGAGAAGAAAGCCATGGTCATAGGAGAATAGTTCATTTTCCAAAAAGTGGAACCATTTGTTGGCTTGACTCTAATAAGAGGATAGAATCTAGGGGAGAGTCTATTTTATTATTTTTGGGAAAACTAGTGTATTGTTCCTAAATAATAATCAGTCTATAGTAAGAGGAAAATCTAGTTTAATATGGTAAAATATATATTTTTAACAAGTAAATTGTATGAGGAAAAGAAATAAACTTATCTGAAAATAGGTTGAGACAAATGGTTCAGGGGCTAGAAACTGAGATGCAGGATTGGGACACTATATAGAATCTAGATATGGCCTTCATTTTCTAATTAGATAGGAGCACTAGAATTAGATAGGAGTGGCATCAGTGCTGTAGTCTACCTCTATTTCTATTTTCCTAAGGATCTAAGATTTTTGTATTTTGTTTGCCAAGTTAGTGTGAGCTTGTGTACCAAATTTTGGAGTCTAGAAGTCAACAAAGCTTGATGTAGGTCTATTTTAATCTCCAAACCCCTACATTAATCTACACACATGCAAAAAACAAATGTATCAAATGAAAAATAGGGAAAAACTAGGTTAGGGGAAGAATGATCACATGTTATCAAACCCCTACTGTCTTGATCACTACCTACATTAACCCTCAAGCTAGGGTATTAGATCAAATGTAGTTCTCCCTTAGGGTACATGCATAATCAATGTGAAAAATAGATACAAGAATGAATTTTGCCTATATCCTTCCTTGATCAAGCATGAAAATCTATATGTGATGCAGAATTGTTGAGCTATACTATTGGCTGATTTTTATTAAGTCTAATGTGCCAAAGTAGTAAGTGCCCCTTTATAAAATGCTTTGCGAAGTACTTTATATAGGAGACTCATTATTTCAAATTTGGGAGAATTATTTGCATTTGGACAACATTGGGAAACTTAAGGATGAAGCTAATAAATGGGATAGGACCTATTCAACAAAGGAAACTAAATGTTAGAGGTGAAAATGGCTTTGGAAAAGAGCATTGGAAATGGACACTAGTGGCACCTGTGTTGTTGTCTAACCCCAATGCTCTTATTATATAATCTTAGGACCTAGAGGGATGGAAAGAGGATGGAAAACCTAACTTGGTTGAGGTGGAATGATTATGTGAAAGGCTTAAGATGATTTATAATAAACAAAAAGGTGACTCAAGCATAGAACAAGACCAAAAGGAATAAAATAGAAGGACATAGCAAAATGTGAACAAAGCTCATATTCTCTAATTGAAGTCTCATATTAAAGGACTATGAAAAGACATGATATGTGTGATTTCTTGACCAATTTAGGGTGTATACATTTCACCCCTTTTAATCTAGTGATGTAATGAAATGAAGTACTAGAGCAAAAGAATGAAAAGAAAATGTGTACATGAACCTACCTGTGTGGAGATAAGTGTGCTGAAAAAGAATCTAAATCACTTCCTAGCTAGGGAAGTGGATGGAGAGTTGAATAGTGCTTGGATAAAGAAGGAATCCCTAAAATGGATGCCCCTTATACTAAATCTATAAATAGAATCAATATAACATGGATAAGGAGTGAAATGCTTGCCCCTGTGCTGAATTTGACTAGAATGAGAAATGCTTGGAGGTCCAAAACTAATGTCTACCCTCTATCCCATATAAACTCATGTAATTTAGAATGTGTGTATAGAATTTTTATGTTGTGAAGATAAAAATTTATCATTCCCCCACTCTGAATAATATGAATTGGAACTAAGAAGTGCTCAGAGGTCCAAAACCAATGTTTGTCCTTTGTCCCACACAAACTCATGTAGTTTGGGTTTGGGTAATGCTATGGACCAACTATTATAGATGATCATATAGTCCAAGTTGGTGACATCCTAGGTACAACTAGGTATAATCTAAAATTCTAGTAAATGTCTAAGAAGAGAATGACATGTCTTTACCATTCCAATATGTATAATCCTAGATGATGAACATGAACATTTGTGCCATGCACCCAAATTTGGATGTGAGAGATGCATATGTAAAGTATATAAATATGTATAACCACATGTGATATGAGTTATTATGCCATGTCCCATGTGTAAAACTAGAGATCAAAACAATTTGCTCTATACTATGCCTATAATTTTCTATCTAGTCTTATAATTGTGGCATGCTGTAAGAAGGTATGTGTGAGATATGTAGTATGTAGATGCCCTCAAATTTGTTATCTAAGTTTGAATTTATATCAAAGTTACTATAAATCCTTATAATATAAACCATTGTATATCTAAATAATTTTTATATTTATAAACTAAAGGTATATCCCTCTAAATGTCTTGAGTAATGTTGAATGACCCATGTAGTCTAAATCACTATGTATCTTGACCATTATGAGTTAAATATGACAATCTAAATATTGGAGATGTAAAAACCATGTTGAGTGACCATGTAGTCTGAATCACTATATATTTAGATCAATATGAGATGAATTTGATAATTTGAATATTGAAGGTGTAAGAACCATGGTGTGTCCACTTATAGAAATGGATGGGTATGTTGGGTAAGTGTAGGAATAGGAATAGTAGGAATGACACCCCCCTTTTGGAGAGAGGGATGAGATCTATGATAGAGGAGGTTGAGTCAAAAGTGATGACTAAAGGCATAATTAGAAAATAAAGGTTGGTATGGTTTGAATTGACTAAGAAGTTGATTGATTACACTGAGCTATTTTGAAAGCTGAATGAGCTATTGATATGTTAGTCTAAATTGTTTGATAGTTGAATGCATCTTTGATTGTTTAGGACCAAATTATATGTTCGTGTAAAAAATTGGTATATATATGTGTGTGCCATAGTAGGTAAATGATGTAGTAAGATAATTAAGATCATTTGATGCCAAAGGTATTATTGTTATGATTTTGTGGAATAAAATGGTTTATGAAATGGAGCTACAGGGTTGAAGTTATAGGAAAAATGGCATTTTGATTTAAATGAGAAAGTAATTTGATATAGGAGAATTGGATTGATTCTCATTTCATTTATGCATTGACTAGGTTGAGATTTGGAGATCTAGATTAGGATATATGTTGAGGAGATGAGCACCTACCACAACTCATTTTGAGCAATTGGTAGCCTAGGTGGAGGCTAGTGGGGAGGTTACGCTGGTAAGTAGCTAAAACATATGATTTTTTGCTCGTTTGAAAACTTTTTTTTTTATGTTTTGGAGGTGTTTAAAGTATCCTAAGAAGTTTTTAACTAGTTCCAACACTCCTATCCCTCCTCCAATACTGCTATCTAGGCTCTATCACTATTGTCTAGGTTGTAGTGCTCCTATCCAGCACTATTATCCTATACCCAATGTTGTTGTCCTAAAGGCTATATTTTTTTGAGATATTATTAGTTTAGTTGCTATGTTTTTGTTTAGTTGATGATTGGGAATGGTTAACTGATGTATATGTTATTTTTTTGGTGTTTTTGAAAGGTGAGGTATAAATGAGAGAGTTTTATAGAGGTCAGGTTATGGAGACACAATGGTTGTTGCCTTTATCAGTTGATGAGAGGGTTGTGATGGATAAAGCAGGGTTGGGTCATATGTGTGACCTAGACATTATGTAGTGGGATAGGTATCTGAATTACCAACTTATGTGAGAGGTAGAATCCATAGAAACATGTACTTTTTAGCTTCTTACTAGAAGAGAGTACTATTACTCTATGAAGATGTGTACCATATTTTTCATTTTACTAGTTAGTGGACATCGAGTGACATTACAGGATGACATAAGTGTGGATGATATTGATCGTGCATCCATTGTATTTTGCTGAGTGTGCCCTCAGGCATAAATAAGAGAGACAGTGATAGTGATGTATTATTGTTAGTTATTATGCAGTCAAGTGTTTCACATGCCTACAGAAGTTGATTGGTCGTGTTGTTGGCCTCATTTGTTATGCTGTGGATGGGATTGAGGATGTCAATTGCATATAAGATGCATACGATCATGTGCATAGTATAGAGGTTTATGGAACTATGTTCTCATGGGGTAGGACTATGCTTTGCTCACTTATACATGGACCTTTATAGGTTTACTCAGGAGGCATTCAGTGGTGTTGTGAATGTGCATCTACTTTATTGCATTATTGGGCTTATGAGCATTCAGTAGCAGTTGTGAAGTTTGATAGGATTATCTAAGAGAGAGGTGGGTACCTCCACAACCATATGGGGAGTAGTGGATGAGTACATTGGCTATCTGATCACC
>JARHVA010011209.1:30000-81687 GCA_037957365.1 Torreya grandis | reverse complement strand
CTACATCCTCCCTCTTATACCTTGAGAACACCCCAAGAATACCCTAAACCAAGATAAACTATCATCATACTTTGTCAAATGGTATCATCTCTATCTCATCATCTTGTCTACCATATATCCATTTATAGATCTGTAGGCATAGTGTATGTATATTATAATGTGCCCACCCTAAAAACCTAACATATGGTCTCTAAATCATGTCTTTGATGACAAAATAATCTCGTTATCCTCTAAATCAGTCAATGTTATGTGACCTTCCTCCTGGTCCTGAAAGAGCATAATCACTCCACCACATGTATCCAAATTAAAAACCCATCTAAGTATAACCCTCCCATGGTAGTCCCATCAGTCTCAACACTTGGATGTGGTCGTACGCCTAGAAATAGAGGATAAATCCAACACTAATCTCATATCTTTGGTGGACATGAAATCCCCATAGATCTTGATAAATCTACACTAGAAACATAGGTGCCCATGCAAATATTATGTGACCTAAAAACATCTCCACAAGCATCCCCATAAATAAGTAAAGAAATTTCCTACTACTAGAATCAGGTAATGCATATCACATCACTTCTATCATCATCATGGTGAAAATCCTCATTGCATCCCTATCCCTCTATTAGAGTGGTGTGTAATTAAAACCTCTAGAGTGCCACCTTGAAAAATCCATGTCATCTCTATATAGGATCTTCGTAAGCTCATCCCACTCACCGCTCTAAATATGATAGATCATCTCCCCCTATATGGGTAGCCATATAATCATATGGATGTCCTAATGTAAGATGGTCATCTCCTTGATAGGTAACAAGAAAGTATTAGTGGCTAGATCCCATCTCTTAACTAACATCACCACATCTTATGGTACATATTGGTAATGTATCATACCCTAAATGCCCACATCCTCCATATGCACCCAATTGTTAACAATCATACCTCAATTAATCTCATAAAAAATCCAAGGCACTCTATCCCTCATCTAAATCCTCTCCCATGCTTTCAAGTTTAAATAACAAATATACTTAATTCTCTATACTATTTTCACTTATGAACCTAAATCTATTACACCTACCTCTTATTATAATCCATTCAAATCATTCCATTTACCTACTATGACCTATACCCATGATTCATCTACATCACTACCCTTAACCCATCTGATAAAAATAATCTACCTTTAACTATTACCTATCAACCTTCAATTATTACCCCAACATTCTAACTATTAACCTTATTTATTCATAACCCTCACCCCTTGACCTTTTAACACTAACTTTTACACTAAACCTTATCCATTACCTATAAAATCATTCACTATCTTCTATTCACAAAAAACTTTACCTATAAACCTCTTACCATTAACCTTAAAACTATTTATTCACACAAAATTTTCAAACATTTCTAACCTTTATTTATCATCAATGGTTAGGATGACTAATGATGGTTAGGAGATCAACCTGATGGTCCCCACATTATGACTATTTATGGTCACTTATCAACCACTGATGGTTGGTAATGACCATCTATGATCAATATAAACCCTATAAACCTAAAATCCCTAAAAATTTCTCCCAAACTACCCTCCAACCTAGCCTACCCTATCCCACCCTTACCAATCCATATCCAAACTACCATTTCAAATTTAAATTCAAATAAATCTATCAAATCCTAAACTTAATTAAAACCATACCCAACCCCCCCAACCAATCCCAATGAGCAAATTTGAAATAATACATTTGAAAAATTAACTCTATGCTATCAATTGAACAATAATGCCTACCTTGTTTCTTGATTGCTATTAAGGTGGAAATTAAGGACCCATGGCCTGGCCATATTCCCTCCCTCATCTACACTACATCCTTAATCAATTAAACTCTCTAACAACTCTAATTCATGCCAACAATCTCAAACAATCAAACATTAGCAATTCATACCCATTTTCACTCACAAAATGCTAAAGAGATAATTGTCAAAAGTCAAACTACTCAAATGAGCATAAAGGGGAATGTAATGATATTTTTGACCTCACCCTTTTAGGGTTGATACATGACCACTGAGGGTCAACTTAGAGGGTCAACCTTGACCGTAGATGATAAAATTTTTTAGGTTTTCTCCTCTAACCACCAACTTTATCCACCACATATTCATCTAACACACCAAACCAAGTGTCTACCATAAGAGATTACCTTCTCTGACAAACACAAATACACTACATCAACACCACCAATTATCACTTTGTCCTAAACATATTTCATGTTTTGTAGTGACCTTACATTGGTCCTTTTAAATACACCAACTAAATTACTAAGTTGAATATTTTGAACTTATGCTACCTTGGGCACACTTGACTAACTTTTATCTTCATGGGACCACATCCTACCTTAGATACCTATGCATACATTGACCTTGTCTAGGAGTCTCATGTTTACAAGTGTAACCCAAGAATCACATATGGTCACATGTTATACTTGTCACTTATCCTTCTAATACAAACCCAATTTTTACCAACTATGGAAACATAGTCAATTCATGATCTTGGCTATCACATTTAGTCACACATTATGAACATGTTTACATTTCAATGCCCAACACACCACCCACTTCATTACCAACTTTCCCACTTATCAAACCCACACCTAATTCTATTTTACCTCATCAATTCCTAGTTTTATGGGGAACACCTCCTCCCATGCTCAGGGCAACCTAACCTTCAACCCACAATCCATTTTTGTTTTTCAACTTGTTGATACAAATTGCATAAAAAAGGGGTAAAATGTAGACAATATAAAACTACATATAGTGGGTTTAGATGTCAAAATACCACTAAACCACCTTGAGACCCCCTAGGGACCATTCCCCAACCCTTTGACTACAAACCTAAGTCTGGTTAGATAACTAGATAAACTAACTCACTAACCCACCTTAACCAAAATTTACCTTTGACCCTTGACTGTCGATGGTCACCTTAACCATCAATAGTTAGGCTTGACCACTAACAGTAAGGTTTCCACCACTTGAACACTAAACACCAACTTTAACTCCAACTTTCTTTTTAATAGTTAGCTTGCTTGATCTGCTTGTGAGTCCATGCATGTCTAAGTTAAAATTAGACATCAAGTTAAACCTAATGTTACACCTAAAATTTTAGCTCTCCAATTTTCCTATAAAAAGAGAGAAAGAGGAGGTGGAAAAGGATCCATAATATATCAATCATCTACATCTCGAGCCAGAGCCTCTCACATCAACATTTCCTTTTACAGGTGTTCTTCTAGTAAACCAATGAACCAATAAGTGCAATAGAGATTTGAAGTACTACCTCTCATCAACCAATAGCCAAGTATCATTATTCTATTGAAATTTTTATAAGTTTCATCAATAGATCATTCAACCCTCCCTCAAATTAGTAAATAGTAAGATAAGTATCTATTTTCACTAATTAGTTACTTAGTTACTATTTCATGACTAATCTATCCTAAATCCACTTTCTAGATCTCTATTTTACAACCTCATCAATCAATTTCTCTTAACTAGACCAAAACCCATAGTAATTACCAATAGTCACCCTGACCATCAATGATCTATCCATAACCACTGATGGTTACTTTGACCACTAATAGTCACCCTAACCACTAATAGTTATTGTAAGGCAAATAAAAAACAAGCTATTTTCACCCACTAGAGCTCAACCCAATCCAACCTTCTGACCTCTCACCTAATCATATAATATTTCCCTATTTTTTGAACTACACCCTATCTATTTGGCATTAATATAAATCTATAAATTGCTATAATTAGTCAAATTCATCTATCCATTTATCAAGTATTCTTTATTTTTCATTTTAGTATCTTCTAAGATATATGCAAGTACTTTATCTTTTAGAACTTGATTGTCTAAAAGTGTGGATTAATAACCTCCAAGGAAGTTCATGCTTTTTGGATCTAGATTGGTAGGCAATCCACCCTACTATCTAACTAATCAACCATTTATTTGATTGTTTTCTTATCTACAAGTCATTCCTCCCAAGCCAAAGAGGAGTATCTACAACCATCTGGATCAATGTGCACACAACATACCAGGTTCTATTTACCGTACCCTTCTCAATTTTATTTTCTCTTCCTTCCAAAGAACATAAGTGAAATCTCTCTAAAACATAGAGGGAAAAACCACAACTCTACAAAAATTTAACTGTTAGTACAATAGTATAACTTACATGAAAATAAATTATAAAAACACAATATCACTAAACACAGGGCAGTATCATTACTCTAATATTTTGATATTGCAACTTAACTTGAAATGGTCAACCTAATTGCTAATGATTAGGATGTGATATCATAGATGGTTAGGCAATATAGTAATTTATGAAATCATAGTATTGTAATATCATGACTATTAGAGTCATGATATTATAATATCAAAAATTTCCATATATGTAGAAAATAGTTAGCATAAGTAGTGACAGTTAAACATAAAACCTCAAAAAAAAAGGAAAAACCATGACTGTGTGAGTTATGATATTATTGCAATATCATGACTTCAAATAGCAAAAATAAAACTACATAGGGAAGATTTACAACTTCCAAAAAAAATCCCTTATCCTCTAATTTTCACCTTCTTTTGGTCAACAATCTCAAATTTTTACTTGATAATCATTATTATAATGGTATTAAAGGATTTAGGATAAACTTCATAGGGTGCATGGTCCTAGCAGGTATGTCATTTATGACCATAGGAATCCAAGAAGGGAGGTTAGTATAGTGTTAGTTCAAGTAAGAAAAACTCAAATAAAAACACACTAACACTTACACTCCTAGCCTATAACTTGGGGAGAGCTTAGTAATAAAAAAAATGAGAGCACAATTAAAACATAAAAGACAACAAATCCCTTACCTTTCTTGGGAACTCCAAATGCTATGTTGAGTGGCTTGCTTGGCTTGTGCATCAAAGATTCTTTGGTAAATATATCTTATTGGTTCCTTCTCTCCTTGGCACCATTAGCTTTGATGTGGCTTGTGATTTATTGGCTAAATATTTTAGAATTATAACACTACTTTCAAGGTAATTTGTGCATTACAACATTATATTCAAAGATCTTGTTGAAGATATTTGAGCATAATATCTTTGTACCAAAATAGATAAGAATTCAATAGGTAAGACATTACATTTATATACTAAGGAATTAAATCTCACACAAGATAAGTTAGGGTTGTGTTAAGGATTAAAATGAGTTCAAAACTAGCCTAGGTGAGTCAAATAAAACCCCAGTAGATTTAATAGATGTCAAATAATTATGATTTGTAATTACTTGGCATGGATCCCTAAAATAGATATTTTAGGATATTTCCAATGAGATTTACAACTCATAAAGTCAATAATGAATGGTACAACCATATAATCACTACTATCAATGTATAATAAGTAAATACTTAAACATCATTAGATACGATGTTTCAATAATAATAAATATAATATAATTTACAATATATAAGATCCATGGCTCCATAGAGCATGAGTTCCCCAAACTCTAGTATTTATGGAAATCTCAAGTTCCATCTCTAAATAAGTACTCCTTTGGGGAGGGAGAGCATCATCCAATCAATTTTCCATACCAACCACAAAACATATATCTCCACACAATCCCCTATTAGGGAATGGTCCTCCAATCATGGATGAGTAGATAGTGACTATGTCAGAATCCAGAGAGAAAAGGTAGTACCCTTGTGCTGTATGATTTCTAAGAACATACAGTGTAGCATAAATAATTTCATTCTAACATGATATCACACAAAGATGTAAGTCATACATATGAAATGACAATTTCTAACTAACATTACTTTGGCCAAAATTTTTAATAGTTATAATCTCTAGGATTAGTCAAATTCATCCACACCATTTGATCATATTACCTTCATCTGACATTGTGATGTTATTAAGCTAGTGAAGTCTGTCTCACTACTTTCTCAGTACCAACAATGAAAGATTTTTTTAACATAAATATAGCCAACAAGTTTATATATATTAATTCTTACTAGTAGGTATAAAACATGCTAAACATAGGAATAATCAAAATGCATATATTTAGTCTATCAAATGTATGAATGAATCACCACTATATTATTTTTGCATAAATAAAATAAACAATACAAGTGTAGTTCATAGCATGTAGCTATATTACACATTAGACTGCATATTTAAAATTTTCATAAGTAGATACAACATAGCACATTCTATGACAAGTAATCATAGTCCATCATTCTCATGTATATTCTACTTAATTTCAATAGCCAGTCATAATAAAGGAGTCATAAATCTAATGAAAACACAATATTTTATTTTATAATTTTATTAGGCTACATTCATATAGTTATATTTTTCCTATCCTTTGAAAACCTATGATTTATTATTATTCATAAAAGATATATGCACACCTCTATAAATTTAGTTGAATTATATTTGCAAATCTAGCTATATTTAAATTATTATCTAAATGTAATGTCCAGTAAAATCCCTATGGTACACCTAGATCCATAATTAATTTAATATACAACATTTAAATATTGGAATAGCTACTCTATATAAGGTAATAGTTATATTAACTATATAACCTATATCCATTATCTAGTTTCATATATATAATGAGAATCCTAATTAGTGGAGTATTTAATTTTGTTGTGATGCCATTTTATAGCCATTGTATGTATACTTAACTATATGCATCCAATATAACTATGATTATTATATACATACATTCAAAAATAAAACCCACTATAGTTCTAAAAATATCAAAGTGATATTCATAATTAATTAAGAAAGATACTAATTATGATAATATCGAGGGATAATTATATGCATACCTCTCATGTGGATGTTACTTATATTCTTATACCACATAAATATCTATAACATTACCCTATCGATCAGATTCCTTTATATAACATCCATAAATATTTTCTCAAATCAAATAATTAAATCATAAAACATCTCATGGTAATAATATATATACCAAATAATTATGATTAGTAGTAATATGTAAAACTAAGAGTTCTACTATATATAATGATATGGTAATAATAATATATGCATATATAATAATTCATGGTAATATACATATATACATCATAAAATATGATATATAAATCATAATATTAGTAGTAATGTTTCTCATATTAGGATATGGTAACATAGTTTCTTCTAAATCATAACAACTAAGCTATGTATAATGACTTGAAAATGAACATATCCCTCTCTATGTATATAATAGAATTATACTCAAGTAAATATAGATCACATGATCATAGCTCTATATAGTATAATCCATATATGGATAATTATAGGTATAATCATATGTTTAAATTAGGTTAAACGATTAACAAAACATTTGATTAAGGTTATGTATAACATATGATTGTTATAAAAACATTTAACTTGCTAGTAAATTTTCTTGTTATAATTATTAATTGATTACCTTTCTTCATATGTTTTGATAATCATAGGGATAACTCTAAGCATATGTCCAAATCATATGTGGATAGTCATATGTATAATGTTAAAGCATCAACATGCTTGATTTATATTGTGCCACACTTTACACCTCACCTTAAAGGTTAATATGTTTGATATTGAATGTAGATCACCACATATATATACATGTTAATATATATATATATATATGTATATTTATATATATATATATATATATATATATATATATGTATATATATATATTCATTGTTAAATGCAGATCATCACATGTATATATAGCTTCACTATACAAATTAATATATATAGTTCAATATTTACATAAACAATCTGATATATATGATTATAAGTTTGTTATATATAAATAGGCACTACCACATATATAAATAGTTTGATATAGTATAAGATTGAATGGGCATTTACAAAAGTTTAAGTTCATAGTATACATCATTTCTAGTAAAAGGAATGAACAACACAACAAATATATGTAGGTGCTTCATTGGTGTAAGGTATGATTTTATTTTATTTATACATAAGTATGGGTCATTATACTTATAAATCAATCCCATTCTTCATACATATATAGTTAGACATATAATTAGATATCTAGCTCACTGCATCAGAATAATCTTGAAACACACCCATTAACTTACAATAATTGACAAGTAGAAAATTTAAAAAAAATGGTATGATACATATGCCCACATGAAAAAAGTGTGGATAGATACATACTCATTGATTCTCCAATTTTTGATTTCTTCTTTCCTTCTCTCATTCTTGCCTCCACTTTATGCTCTCCATTTTTTTATTTTTCTTTTTTCCCCTATTGTGCCTCACTCCATTCTTCTTATTATTTGAATGAGTATATGATTTTATTTAAAGCTACCCTTTTTTTATCCCATGATTTTATTTTGTTTTTATATTTTAATATAATCTTTCCATAAACCACTTAATCTCCTTCTTTTTCCAATTTGCCTTAAAGCAGTATTAAAAATATATTATTGTATTTTATTCATTTAAAACACTTGCCTTATTTTATTCTATTTAAAACATCATACCCTTATTTTATTATTATTATTATTATTTATTTTATTTATTTTTATTTCCTATTTTACATTTTTCAAATAAATTAATAACAAATAATTATTTATTATAAATAATTAATCACAATGACTTAATAATAATGCTACTAATCTAATTCATTAACATTTTCTTAATTCAAAATGGTAAATCAAACAATGTCATAACAGAATACAATGGCATAACCACACAATAACATTCTACACTAGATCCACATTTAATATACACAATGGAATCACATGAGGTTAATTCCACATAATAAACAAATTAAGCTAAGATACAACTAACCATTCATAAATAATTATTTAAATGTAGACAATCATTAAAATATACTAACATTAACCATTACACTATGCATACAACATGTACTAACTAATGTGGTGTGTGTAGGGTTCTATCCATTCCTCTATCATCCCCTAATAACTCTATCTACATCACCCTCTCTAATAATTCTCTCCCTTTATCATGATCTGAGGGATGAGTACCTCTTATGTCAAACTTAAAAGTAGGTAGTTAGTCCACACATCATGACATATATACATCATAAAATACTATTGAAATAACTAAATTAACATGATCATAATGCAAAAATATACACTGTAGCTAACTCATTGTAATATAATTATGTAATCAGAAAAATATACAACTATCCCATAACAACATATAACTCATAGTTTAGTTGATAATAACCAAATCAAATTAGCAACTATAAATATCCATGGATAAACAAGCAAGTTTACTTAGTGAGGAATTAGGATGTAACAAATAGTGGATAATCATTTGCATAAGGTAATATTTCATTGAGAATCATTTAATTAATGGGAAATTTGAGTGAGAGAGGAGTGTTTATAATTACATCAATGTGTATGGATATTTCTGCACATTTTTTAAGAATATTATCCTTAGACCCAGACAAATAGCTTGTTTTGCAATAGGTGGAGGTTGAGAGATGTTCATTTCAAATAAAATTTTAACTAAGTAATTATGATGATGAGGGAAATTGATATGGGAGGAAATAAATTTCACCTATAGGATCCCATTGATCATATCCAGTTAGAACCATATTTGATAAATGTGTGTAACATTAAATAAAGTCTATAGAAGGAAGAGTGAAAATGAATTTAGATTGATGTTTATTGTAGTATGTTATTTGGACTTATCCTTTATAGATTTTCCTATTTAGTCAAAGTTTATTGTGGTAGTTGATGTCATTTATGGCATGGTTGGGTTAAGAACTAATTCCCTTGAGGTGGCTGATGTGATAAGGTGGAGATGTAGGTATAGAATAAGATTGATTCATGATACTCAAAGTAGATAATTTTAAGTGAGGAGAGGCTAATGGTATTTTATTAACATATTCCATAGTGATGAAATAAATATGATTATCAAATTGTATCAATGTATTTGATATAATTTAGATAGATGGTAAGTGAGCAGAGTGTCTTTCTATATGTTTAATATCCATGAAGTGAGATGGATAAGCATATTAAATAATGTAGAAAATTACTATGGGTGGAATTTGGATAAGGATAAATGTATTATACTACACACATCATTTTATTCATGTTTACTACATTTTAATTATTTATTAGAGAGTTGTGTTAATCAAATTCTCCACAACATTGGAGGTAGTAGTTGAGTAGTATTAGATTGATTATCAAGATGTGGATCTTTATAGATAATAAGGTGGATGTTTTCATGTTGAGTTTCACCATTTAAGAAGGTTTTTCATGTCTTCTCACCAAATCAACAAAATCAAAACACCCAAAAGCTATGGGTCACCTATGGATCACCTAAAAAAAATACACACTATTTCACTTGTAAGGAGAAGAATGGAGTGCATACAAACAAATAAAATGAAATAAAAAAGGGTGATGCACCAGAATATTATGATACCCTCTACTTATTTAAGCATAAATAATGAACATAAAAGAGTTAATAGCATACAAAAAATCACAATCTAAAATCCCTTCTACATAAGTGTTTTATAGGGAGGTAGGGAACTTAGTAAAACACTTAGAAGGGAGACACTCCATATCCAAACACTACCTAAACTCAATATCACACAACCTAAAATATGAATATGAGTATCTTCGTACATTAAAGGTGAGGGAATTTGATAAAAAATAAATGAAAAATAAAATTCTTCACAAGATACTATTGATAATCCATGAATTCACATAAGATATAAGGATATGAGAAGGCAAAATCAAATTTGCTATTCACTCAAAGGCATAACAACAAGGTAGAAGGATCAAGGATGGGCCAATTTTTGCAACACTTCCATGCTAAAAAGTATCCCCGTTATAATGATAGTTATACCTATTTTTATAAGCTAAAAATCTAGAGCTTAGGGTATTGACTTGGTCTTACCCACTATCAAGGTAATTATTTTTATTTATGGTCAAGGAAGGGGGGTCAGGGAAGTGGGAATCTCCTTGAGATCTCCATGACCATGCCTATGTGACTATGTGCCACATACCCTTAGTCCTATAGATTTTATTTTGTGTGCACTTGCTTATGATCTTCAAGTGATCATTTCCATGATGATTAGGGCTAGATTCTATTACCCTTTCCCCCACTATGTTAGTTAGAGTCAAGATGTGATATGATTTACATGCTAAGACACTCCAAGATTGATTTTGTGAATCAATTTAGTTATACATCCTACTCATGAGCTTATAGCTAAACATGAGGAATGGGCCATCGAATCAGTTTTGGTCAGTGTCATCATGGATGTCAAAAAACTCTTTAGTGGTAGGATTTATCCATGTGTTGACACTAGGCTCATTCAGGGCCCTTTTTTACTTCTATAAGTATATTCATCTTTGGGCCTTATTTCAACACTTAGTTGATTATTATGATTTGAATACATAGCTCAGGTTCATCTCTAGATGCCATGTTTCATTATTTTATTTTCCATGGGATTCATATCATTACTCATGCTATCCCCTTGGGCCTAATTTTATCATGCTCTTGACTAAGTTTCTACCATGCATCACTTCATTATTGCTTTGTGCTCTAGGCAATGGATTCATCTTCTAGATCAAGGTATCTTAGGAAGTTTCCACATGGCATCTTCTTGAGAAGTAAAGACCTAAAACCTTTAGAAATACTTATAAACTTTTTTCAAAAGACTTTCCCATGTGGAATCATTCTATTTACCTATAACTCTAACATAATTATTTACTTTGGATAGACCACCATAGTTATATAGAATGATATGATTTCACCAAGTGGCATCATCCCATTAACCCTCTATCCCATAATATTTTGAATTTGTACGAATAGTTCTAGGATGCCAGGTCATCTAGATTATGACATGTGGAAGCATCCCACTAACTTATAGATTTGCTAATGTGGAGACCCATTATGTAAATTTTGAATAACAATGGATAATTCATATTAAGTTAAAATGTGACACATGGCTCCAAGAAAAGTTTAAATAATTGAATAAGTGTTAGAATGTTTCTAACCTACTAGTCTAGAGGCTTTTGAATTTATATAAATTATTCTAGGATGTTGAGTTTCTAGGATTATGACACATGGAAGCATCACACTAACCCAATGTTTTATTGATGTGGGTACTCATTAGAAAACATTTTTAGCCTGGTATTTATAAATTTTATCTATAATAAAAGTTATGACTAGTTTTATTGCACAATATTTTTATGAAAGAAAAGATTCAGAAGTTTATTGTGAAATCATTGAAACCTTTGTTCATGACAATTTCTATGAATAGTTTGCAAAAGATGTGAAGACCATTTCCCTTACATAAAATTCTAAGACTAGACTTTAAGAGACTTGTGAAGCATAACTTGTGAAATATAGATTATTCTTTTGAGACTTATTCATTTTCTTGAACCTTGACCAAACCTTCAAACCTTTACATGACTATTGAAATATTGAAGTCTTGAAATTAAAATATATGTTGCTACTTCATGGTGAAAAAAAATAGTTAGCATTATAGTGAACTCTATGGGATGCTTACCTTTTAAGAATGAATTTAGTAGCCTTTGTGTAATCTATTAGGCATCGAGTCATAAAAGTATTTAAACGTATTGCTTTTGAAAACATAATCTTGATGTAACCTACTTAGCCTAGTACTACATAATATAACTAATATTCACCTTAAAATGAAAAAAAAAAGTAATAATATTAATAAACACAAGTTCCAAACTAGATTATGGAATGAAGAACAACTAAACTAAAGTGCATCAACACCTAGAGGGAAGAATAGTAGCTAAACTACTATGTATAAAGTTTAGATCACTTAAAGAATATTTATTTAGGTGTATCCCATTAATTAGGATTGATGTCTCCTCCCCATCTATCTATAATATTTGAATGGAATTGGATGAATTAAAATTGGTTATTATGTAAGGGTTGCTCATTAAGGCATTAAACTTGGTATTCTTCCCAGTTTTGGCTCTATCTTCATCCTAATTTAAAATCAAGTCTCCCTCAAGGAAGACTCTATGGGATGTTATTTTGTCAAAAAATCTCTTTACTTGAGCTTTATGAAGTTCCATTATACACGTAACTTGGTATCTTATTTATTTTATTTTCATCACTTCTGCAAATTTGATCTCCATGGCACTCTCCTCCATCATTTCTAGATGATGTGTAAGTTCTAAAGCTAGCATTTCAAGAGATATAGGAAAATTTGCCTCTTTGCCATAAATGAGTGAGTAAGTATAATTTACAACAACCATTTTAGGTGTGATTATTTTATCCCATAAGGTTATCATCAAATTCATATGCTAAGTCTACTAATTTTTCTCCATAATCCTCTTAATGATTCTAATAAAATTATTATTAATGGACTCTACCAAGCCATTACCTTGGGAATAGTATTTGGATGAGGTGATCAAGTAAAATCTATGTATAATTACCTAATCATTTATTATGGTTCCAACAAAGGCCATTGCATTGTCAGAGATTATTATATAAGGCATCCCAAACCAAGTGACTATACTTTCATATAAGTCCCATACATTATCTTCATTTTCTTCTTTTAAAGCCACTTCTTCTAGCCACCTTATAAAATAATTAGTGGTTTCCAAGACCCATTTATGTCCTATAATATAAGGTGGGTTAATCATCCCTATAAATTCAAAACCCTACTACATGAAGGGCTACTCTACCTAGATGGGATGGAGAGGGATGCTAACCTCTATCTATCTATAAAGAATGCACATTTTTACAATTATTAACCCATGTATACACATCTCTAGAAACATTGGGCCTATAATACCCTTCCCTCATTATATTTATGGTTGTATTACTTGGATCAAAGTGTCCACTAAATGACCCATCATAAAATTTCTCTAGAATCCTATCAATCTAGTTTGTTTCAACACATATCAATAGAATACCATTGACATCTTTCCTAAATAGGACACAATATATAAGAACATAATGAATTGATTGCAATATAAAATAACTTTTTTATCCTTGTTAAATCAATGAGGGAATTCACTAGTTTGGAATAATTTATCCATATTTTGGGTCCAACTTATTTCTAATGAAGATGTAGTTGAGTGTTGGCCATCTTAGACTAGTACGAAAACATTGTTATCATTCTACAATTCTAAAGTTATATGTTCACACAAACCTCTACCTCTTACTAACTTTGTGACCTTGACATCCAAATCACACTCCATCACCTTTGTAATCCACCATACCCTTTTCTCATTTAAATCTTTGCTTAAGATGAACTCTTTAAAACTTTGGTGAGAGACAAGTAAATGTACCTTATTATTAGACGTCAAATGTCTAAAATTATTTGGACTTCTTATAATAATTATTAATTGATTATCTATAAATGAATACTTT
Organism: Torreya grandis; assembly: GCA_037957365.1. Taxonomy (NCBI): domain Eukaryota; kingdom Viridiplantae; phylum Streptophyta; class Pinopsida; order Cupressales; family Taxaceae; genus Torreya; species Torreya grandis. The sequence continues at coordinate 67,289 of JARHVA010011209.1, read as the reverse complement.
ACCTTATAAACTTCTAAGCCTTAGCTAAATAAAGTTACCAACTGCTCCATGTCTTCCTCATTATTCTATTTTAGCATAATTGATATAGTGTCCATACCCCAAAATACATAGAGAGTAAAGTCCTTGGTGAAATATAGATTTATGAGGGTGGGGGCTTGTGACATGGATTTTTTAATTATTCCAAAGTTATGTTTTCCTTCTTTGTACTAGTGGAAGAATTGATTCTTATTCAACATAGAATTTAGAGGCTTTATAAGATTGCAAGAATCAGTAAGAAACCTCTTAATGAAATTGATATTTCATAAGAAGCTTGTTAACCCCTTTTTGTGATTAGGTAAAGACAATGTTAGAATGGAACTTACCCCTTTAGGATCAATTACAAGTCCTCTCTTGGAGACAACATGGCATATAAGCTTACCTTTATGGAATAAAAAATTACACTTCTTGGGGTAAAGTGATATCCTAAATTGCCTACACCTTTCAAAGACTTGTCTGAGTTGAGATAAGTGATCATCATCATGCTTATAAAATATTATAATATCATCAAGATAAACAAATACAATATCATTGATTAGGCCCTAAAATTACATATGCATGGATCTTTAAAAAGTTTCCCCTGTATTATATAAATAAAAGAGCATTTTTATGTGGACACAAGTTCCCAATTTGGTAGTGAATCTTATCTTGAACTAATCCTCCTCATTCACTAGAATCTAATTGTATCTAAAATAACAATCCAAGAGAGAAAAGTGTTTTGCACCTTCCACCATTTACAAGATTTTCTCCCTAGAGGGCAATGTGTAGTGATCCTTTAATGAGGCTTGATTTAGGTCCCTAAAGTCAACACACAACCTTATATATCCATTCATATTTCTAATAGGGACCAATTTTATGACCCAAGAGAAATTATTTATTAGAAATATGATCATAGTCTCTAGTTGGTCAATTATTTCCTCATGAGGGGATCTAACTTAGGATTTATGGGCCTTTATTTCTACCTTACTAGCGTGGCATTTGAATCCAACTCTATAGTGTGTTTTTCCAAACTAGGGTCAAACCCTTTGAGATCACTATACTCCCATGCAAATATGTCCTCAAACTCTTGGTATATTTTACCTAATATATGTTTTCCTCTTCATTACATACCTTAGCAAGGTGGAGAAGATTATCCTCAAATATGGAAAATTTTCATAGTTCTCTTTCTTGATATTCATGTTCACTTTATCTCCCCTAACCTGATCATCAACACTAAATTTTTGTTCAAGTGTGATCAGCCCCTTTGGAAGTTTATTCAACTTTAGTTGAATGACCTAGTCATCATATTACTACAGCAATTTATTCTAATTTTTTGAAGAAAACTTAACTTATTCTTTAAAGAAAATAATAATATAGTGATCATTATCAAACACCTATAATTGGTGAAGTTATTAAGTATGGAAGGACTTACAACCACCTTGGTATGTTTTTATACTTTGTCCCTTTTGATATCATCTGGAATGTCAAACTTAGAACCAATAGCAACCAATCTATCAGCTTTTTGTTTATTTATCTTGGGATGGACTCGATGTTAAATAATTCAAGTTATTATATGAGGTCCCAAACTATGTGTTTATAGTAACTTAAATAGCTAATTTTTGGTCACATTCTTTTGTCTTACCTAGTTCACCACTACCTCACTATATCCAAAGACTTATAGATGTTTAATTCCTTTCTTCTTAACCTATTGAAGAACATGGATGAGAGATTCATACTTAGTTGATTTTTTGGTGTAGTTGAACTAAAATATTAGTACAAAAATAAAAATTCTTATTCAAGGGAGACACTAATATGACATTCCATCCTACTCCATATCTACTTGTGGATCCATCAAAGTACATCTTCCATACTCCATCATTTGTTCATCAGTCTTCACAAGATTTATAATTATATAATCTTCTTTCTAAAATAAATAATAACCTAAACTAGTCTATTTATTGAGTCTATCAAGATCAAACTCATGATGGTCACCCCCTCATTCATCAAGCAACATATCAGGTGTGCCTTCAAGTGGTATACTTGGATCTTACATAGAAGGATGGTCTTCTTGGTTGAAGATTATACAATTGACATTTATGGAATTTGAAATATATGGTTCCTAGAAATTGGCTTAAACTTAATGGTGAATTTAGTGACATACCTATTTTCAAAGATCATATGAGACCAATTAGATGATATACATCCTCCGATATTGTCATTAAAGTCCCTAGAAAGGCACAAAGTAAAGTATGGATGGAGATCAATTATGAAAACATATTAAGGAATGGAAAAGTTTGGGAAATAATTAAAATCAAGTTCTAAACCCTTTATGACATAGATTCTCAATGTTTATTCCATCTAGTTGAACTACTCTTTTAGAGAGTGGTTCATATTCTAAACCTAATTTCTCTATTATCTATTTTAGCATTATTGAGCTATTGACCCCTAAATATATCATGTAATTATGGGATACATGACTACCAATGATCAAAAATCATATAATGATGGAGGTTTTACACCTTTATTTCAATGACCTTCCTTTAGTTGACAAGTATTTGTGAGTATTACTTTTGGTCATTCCTATGATGACCCTTATGAAAGACTAAGGTTAGACAAAGTTACTTGAAATAGGTCCTTTTGTCCTGGGATGGACAAGTATTCCCATATGGGTATATTCACATTTATTTTCTCCATATCCTAAAAAATATTGAACATGGAAGCACTAACCTTTTGTTTTAATTTGATAGTAGTAGTACCTTATTGCACTTGTGTTAATTGAGAATGGATTTTTGGTTGTTCTCATATTCCTAAAGCCTAATTATTATATATTTCTTGTACCTTTTGTACTGATCTAAGATCAATAACCTCTTATAACACTATAAAAGATGATGCAAGATACCTACCAACTATTGGTTCAATTTATAAAAATCTTTTCTTAGACCTAGTATTGGTGACCACACCTAAATAAAAAGCTTGGTTCTGACCTTACAACTAATTCACTCAATAATACTCATCCCCTTTCCATTTTATAAGTGTAGCATAAATTTTTTACTTATTATGGATAACATTATTATTTATACATGAGATTTGGTTAATGAACCAACTTATTATTATAAGAGTGATTGATTATTATTGGAATATTTGCTAGAGCTACCTCCTCATTTGTAAGAGACCATATTCCTATAAATATGGAATCTCTATATTTTAATCAATATTTCAAATGAATCCATTATTTTTATCTAAGTTTTTATTCTCTATGATGCCTTTCTTACAGAGTGTATGAGGTAGATCTTGTGAAGACATTGATATACTCTATCATCTAGGATCATAGTAGGTGAGATGATGGAAGATTAAGTGGTTTAGAGTGGAATTTGTATTTTTCTTCACCCCTTGTTGATGAAAGATTAGTTCTTAAGAACCTCCAAGCCAAGCCACCCACCTTGTTCATTGTTTCACTTGTTTTAATCTACATCAAATCAACATAGCATTATAACACTCCATAACATTAGTAAAACCATATCTTCAATGTAGAATTGGGTGAAACTCATTGGAGTTAATACATATTCACATATTTCATTATATATGTCAACATTCATTACATTTATATCAGATGTGGTCACTTCTTAGTACATTTTTTAAATGCCTCATAATAGTTTATATTGTATTTGGCATGATTTATCAATATGCTTTTGATATATAATGGTGTTTTAGTCTATCTATGTAGTGGAAGTAATTTCTTCATTGCCTATTGAGCTTGCCTTCAAATTTGCTTATCAATATATCCTTTGAACTATTAATTTGGTCATGCATTTTTATCATTTATCAAAGATATAATACATAACTTGTTTTTTTTACTGTTGATTCCCCTGTCAATACAACATGTCAAGAGGGTAAGAAATCAAAATCGATTTATCTCTAAGCCACATGTTTCATCATGAAAAATCATCATTTATAGTAAATAAAAATACATGTTGCATGTATATGCATTGATTTTCTCTCTATGTATGTGTTCCTTTGTCCATGCAATAATGGAGCAGATCTATCAGATATACCTGGCTTCTATGTAGTCTCTTAAGATTTACAATCAATTCTACACTGAGTTCATGGAAATTTAAATTTGATAGATGTGTTTAATTCATAAAATCATATTCAGCCTTACACATATCCTTTTTCAACTTGCATGCATCCTTTTCTAGCATGACCTCATTATAAACGAGTGAATATGGTGTTCATACAAGCTAGAAGCATGTCCATTAGATCATGGGTCTTAGTTTTTGCATTCTTCATGCAAAGTCTGGTTAGTCTTTATTATTATTTGATACTATTTTTAGGTTTAGTTGTATTTAAATTTTGAGTCATGTTATTTATTTTTTAGTTAAATTTTATATTGATCAGTTCTTTGATCATTTTAAGTAGCAATATTTTATTAAGTGCTTTTATGGTGTCATTATTTAGTAATTTATTTATTGTTTATTATTTTCCAAAAAATCAAATTTGTCAAAGGCATGTTTAAAGGTATTTTATTTGGTTTTAGGTAATTCCTATTCAATAAAAAATTTAAAGCAATTTTAATTTTTTTAATAAGTCAAAAATCTTTTTATTAAGTTATTGTCAAAATCCAAAAGTATCAAAATTTTTAATATTGTGTGTTGCCATATTTTCAAAATAAAAAATGTCTTATACGGATGAATTATTGGGTGTGTCTAATGTTCTAAGTCATATGTGTTATTTATGTGTGCCGGAGAGTTTTATCTTGAAAAATAGCATGAAAAATGATGAGTTTCATGACATCATTAGCTGAGTAAGTATCTTCCAAAATTAGAGGATGGAAGCATAATAAGATGTATGTCATTCAAGCCTCTTGTGAACCACTAACAAAGAGGCCACTTCTAATTTAGTGGCATTTTTTTAAAATTATGTGAATTTCAGTGTGGCATGATAATTTATATTTCAACATGTGTGCTTGAATAAGAATAAAAGTGTAATTCTTATTTGAATAATGCCTCTAAGTTAGAAAATGAGGTGAATTAAATATGCAATTGCATATATGACATGGTTTGTGGTAAACCAAAAAACCACTTGGTTGGTGGTTAGCCATGGGATAAACCATCATTGGTTGTTAGTAAGCCATGGGAAAAACCATAATTAGTTTCTGGTTAGCCATGGAAAAAACATTTTTTAGGTTTGTGATCCTTGGAAAATTCACACAATCATAATTCAGATGAAGTACATGATGATATTCTCCCCATGTTCAGATTAAGGGGGTGTGACTAGGAATACTAATGTTAAGGGGGTGAACATTATAGATAACATTATTATTGTTAGCATTGTTATTTGTACATGAGATTTAATTAATAAACCAACTCACTATTATATGATTGATTATTATTGGGATATTTTTTATAGATACCTCCTTGTTTATATGATACCATATTCCTATAAATATGGAAGCTTTATATTGTAATTAGTATTATGAATGAATCCACTATTTTTCTTTGAGATTTTATTCTCTATGATGACTTTAGTATAGAGTGTATGATGTAGATATTTTGTATACATTGATATAATCTATCATTACTCACTCTTAATGAGGTTTTTATTATGGTGATACATCAACTTATCTCTCTAATTATGGTACTATGCTTTTCACCATTAATGCTTAGTTGAGGATACTATTAGGATAAGTGGTTTGGTTATGGGGAAGATTATAGGTAAAACAACATTCATAGTCTTATACTAAGTTTTTTTTAGATAGGGACTAAGGTTTTATATTTACTAGCATACTGGGGTTGAAAGTTTGATAAGATTTGTAGGAGTAATTTGGCCTTAACCTTGAAGATTTGCCTGATATGGTAGCCTATTTGGATGATAAGGTCCTTGATATGGAGGCATGTTATTTTAATAAGGACAATGAGGTGATTGATAGGGTCTATAATTATAAGACTAATAACTTTCAAGAGTAACCAAATTATTCCAAATATTATGAAGAAGGCTCTTAACCTCTTAAAAATTGTTTGATGTGTTAGGGTTAACTTTATCTTGGCTTGGTGGTTGGCTAGTTGACACTAGAATATGTGTTAATGTGGGTGTTTGAGGTAGAAAAGTGGGTTATATTTATGTAAAAATTAACATTGGAGGCCTTGGTGTAATTTCTTATCCTATATAATACTATTCTCAACCCTAATGGCTACCTCATATGCATATGTTAATATCCTACCACACATTCATTAGATCATCATCAAGATATTACTATTCAAGGATCTAAGATAATAGTGAAAAAAATACCCAAGTGTAGGCCTTACCAATAGTGGAATCCTATCCCATGTTCTCTAAAATCTAATATTAATATCTACCACAAACTCATGTGGTGCCCTCTTAATAGTGGTCAACTGTTTAACTAGGGATAAATGATCTGACTTTTATTCAAACTGCTTACATAGAGATTCTCCTATCTCACCCCATGAGTTGATATAACTATTTGGTAAGTTCATATACCATTAAAAAGAATTTACTTTAAATAAGGAAGCTAAAATCCTAATATAAATGCTTTCCTCAGTAACATGATGTACTAAATAGATATTAGCAATATATTTAATGTGATTTATAGGTGTGGTAGTATCCCCTCTAGTGAAATAGGAAATAATCTTGAGTGATGCAATGGGTATATCATCATATTAAGAAAGATTTAGTGGGATTCCTCCATTTAAAGGAATAGAGTCCTATTTTATAGGGACAATGATGTAAGGGACTAGAATTAATCCTACTCGTGGATAGGGGAATCTACCAAAATGAGGTGTAGATTGAGCTCCTGAGGAAGGATGTCTAATATATCTAGATCTTCATATAAGAGACAAGGATGATTTACTTAATCTTCTTCTAGAGGGTTTAGATAATTTAAGGAACTATAAATTACCTTTTGAATGATATCTTGTTTCTCTTAGAATGAAATACTTAGGGATTGATCTATTAAATAAACATATTCAAAATTGATAGGTGCTATTTAATGCCATTAAAACTGAAGATTACTAAAATTATCATCAAATTTTTAGACAAAACCTTCTAACTTAATGGAATTAATTAGAGGTCCCATCAGGCATGATATAAACTATTTTTGCATGAATTTTCACCATTTGAAGAGGTTTTTCATGTCTCCTCACCTAATCGACATAATGAGAACACCCCAAGGCTATGGGTCACCTATAGTTAGATTGAATCTCATGATAAGGTTGGATTCTTCTAGTGGATCACCTAAAACTAACACTAATGCTATTGCACTTGGAATAAAAAGGGATGAGTACACAAAAAAAAATTGAAATAAAAAGGGGTGATACATTAAAATATTACGATACTCTCTACCCAATTAAGCATACACGATAAACATAAAAGAGTTAATAGTATGCACAAATCACAATATAAAAACCCATATGAATAAGAATTTTATAGCAAGGTAGGGAATTTATGAAATCACTTAGATGTGAGACACTTCAAAACCAAACACTACCTAAAATCAATATCACATAACCTACAAGATGTAAATGAGTATGTTCTTACATAAAGGTGAGGCAAATCGATATAAAATAAAGTAGAAATAAACTTATTCACAAGATAAGATCAAGAATCCATGAGTTCACATAAGATACATGATATTAGAAGGAAAATTCAACTCTAATTTTTATTCAAAGGCATAAAACCAAAGTAGAGGGATCAAGGATGAGCCAACTTTTGTAACATTTTTATGCTAAAAAGGGTCCCCCTTGAAAGGATAGTTCTACCTATTTCTATAGGAAATAAATATATATCTTGGGGTCTTGAATTGATCTTACCCACTATTGGGGTGGTTATAAGTTTTAATGATGATCAGGGAAGGGAAGTTGATGAAGTGTAAATCTCCTCAATATAACCACAGCCACACCTACGCAGCTACCTTGCATGTCATTTTAAGCCTATAGCTTCTCTTTTGTATATATTTTCTTCCAATATTCATGCACTTGTTTCCATAATGAATAGTTCTATATTATATCACCCTTTCCCCCACTCTACAATTTGGAACCAACATGTGTTATTATTTGCATGTCAAGTCATTCTAAGATTGATTCTCCAAATTAATGTAATTACATAGCCTATTCATGAGTTGATAGCTAAATGGGATGAATTGGTTGTCAAATTAGTTTTTGGTTTTCAAAATAATTTTCTATGTGGCATCATTTATTTCACTTCAAACTCTGACATATTACTTTTCTTTGTATAAACAACCCTGGTGCCATGAAACAGTGGGATTTTTTTCATGTGGTATAATCCCATTAACCAAATAGCTTAGAGAATTTTGAATTTATATAGATAGTTATAATAAACCAAGTCACTAAGATTATGACATGTGGAATCATCCTACTAACCTAAAGCTTTGCTGATGTAAAGAACCACTAGACAAATTTTGAATACTAATAACTAAGTCCTCCTAAGAAAAAACATGACATGTGGCTCCGAGAGAAGTTTAATAATTAGATAAACATCAGAATGTTTCCAACCTACTATCTTAAATGCTTTTTAATTTGTACAGATAGATATGGAATGATGATTCTTCAGGATTATGACACATGGAAGCATATTATTACCTTGGATTGTTGCCAACATCGAGACCCATCGAGTAACTTTTGTATCTTGGTGTTTAGAACTTTTGTCTAAAATAAAAGTTATAGATATCTATTTTTCACAACATTTTTATGAAATAAAATATAGTCATTTATTTTGAAGTCATTATAACCTTTATTTATAATAATTTCCCTAACTACTTTGAAAAATTTGTGAAGACCATTTCCCTTACACAAAATCCAAAGATGTGAATAAAAACTTATGAAGTATTGATTTTTATTTTGAGACTTAGCCATTTTATTTAACCTAAAAAAACCTTGAAACCTTTGCATGAATGTTAAAATCTCAAATTCTTAAACTAAAAATGGATGTTGTTCCTTCATGGTAACTAATTATAGTCAATAATGAGAATTACCTTTATTAATAGCTTCATACCTAAATTTGAAATCATGAAATTTAGCTACCATTTCATATGCTTTTTAACATTCACAAATAATATTTTCGTGATCAAAATTGGGATAAAGAAGAAATTCAAGATCAAATTTCTTATGATGTCTATAGGTTTCATTAGAATGTCCCTAACTTGCATGATACCAGTATAATTCATTTGGATCATACTAATTTTTAGTAAAGTTAATAGAATCAAATTCTCATGCTGAAGGTTTAAGAATACAATTTTGTATATATACCACATAAAGAGGTTGGTGAGCATTTACATTATTCACATAAGAAGATGTAGAATTATAAGACTAAAAGGGAGTAATTTTGAATGATGGAGAGAGAGAGCTACATCATTAGAGTAAATTATAATAATAACATGATTGGTGTGTATATAATCATGGGAATATGTAACATCATAATTAGTATCATGTTTATTTTTATATATCATAAGCATGTGAGTTCCCACAGGAGGGTGGGAGGGCTCAATTTATCTATTTATGAAATATTATTGTTTAGCTTGATCAAGGGGTTCCTCCAAATATTTTGGAGAGAGATTCCTAACATGGTATTGAAGTTTTTGATGAAGAGCATTAGTAAACATATGGAAGAGATTATGTTTCAAAGTGTTGTGTTTAGATTTGTTAGAAAAGGCTTTCCATATTTTAATGAAAATATGGGTAGTTTCAGATTTTGCCTATTTATAATTAATAAAATGAGCTAAGATGTTATTAGGTAGATCACTAATTTGAAATTATTGAACCAATACATTGACTAAGTCTTATAAACTAGAGATAGTGTTAAACTTGAGTTTATTTTACCAATTTAGGGAATCACCTGAAAAGTTTTTAACTAGAAGTTTTGTAGTAAAAAAGGTATTTAGATTAATCTAATATTTCTAAATATTTCTAAAGGCTTTCAAATGCATTTCAAGATAAGAATATCCATTTAAGAATATAATGGGAATAATACTAGTTATGCTTATGTTTTTAATTTGAGGAATTGATGGTTTGCTTTAAACATGTTTCATTACTTTTTCAAGGATTTATGGTTGGGGAATAAGATTACCTTATGCATCTATAAGGTGGGGTGGGGAAAATTTGAACTTTTCACTCCCCATTAAGTATGTTGAGGATGAATTTTCAAATTTAAAAGTTTATTTTAAATTTAAATTATTTGATTCACATTATTGGTTTAGAAATTATCCTTTTGATTCATGGATTTTATAAATATTTGGTTAGTGTTGTTAGATAGTAGTGGCATGAGATACACTAGTAGTAATAGTTTGAGATACAACAATAATAGAATTAATTTTAATGTTAATGTAGATTATTTGAATAGGCCTACTAGAAGAAATATCTTCCATAGTAATGGATATACTAAGATGGTAAATAATAAATAATAGAGGAAGTTGTGTATTAATTTTCACCAAATCACGTAGTTAAACTATGTGGTGGTGAAGAGGGGCATCATATGTGGGGTCCCATCATGAGTTATATATTACCATGGGATCCTTGCCCTTATGTTGAGGGTTTTAATTAATTAAAATGATCATTTTGATATTATATTCAAGATCAATTTCATCTTATATAATAGGCACACATGGAGGATAGTTGAAGGGATCAATGGTTTTATAAGGAAGTGACATAATTTTTGGCTATAGTGGCCATATAAACATTTATTTCATTTGGAATTTCTACAAAATTATAAGGGAATCAAGATTTAAAAACTTTAGAGGAATTAATCATATCCATCGTATCATGTGTATTCTTTATTCATAATCATCAAAGATGTACTGCATGATGGAGGTTTTAAACTATATCAACCAACTTAGGGAAGTGAAAAATGTATTATATTGACTATGGTTAATTTAGTTATAAAAATGTAAATTTGAAAAACAAACCATATCTATCATAGTCGATATAGTTAATTTTGGTAAAAATTGCTAGTATCAGATACTATATATTTACTAGATTAGCCTAGATTATGTAGTTACATAGGCATGAGTGGAAGGATAAAAATACATCAATCCTAGTCAATGTAATAAAATTTGAGAAAATTTTAATAGTATTAGATACATAAAATGTAATATATCAATCCTAGTCGATGTAATTACACATGAAGAAGTGGAAGATGATAGACTATATTGAGCCAAGTTGATGTAGGCAGATATGGGAAATAATTATCCATAGTTTAAATAAATTGTGTCAGCCCTGGTTGATACAATCCAATAAATAAGGAATATGAAAATTAAACATATTAGACTATATAAAACCTAGTCAATGTAGTCTATTCAAACATAAAAAGTATATCAATGCTAGATTATGTAGTTGGAACATAAGACATAAGTTTATCGATGTTGGCCAATACAATTTACAACATAGAATATACTTAACAAGCAAAAAAATTGAAATTTTAAATAATTTTTCTAACTTTGTTTTTGAAATAAATATTGGGTACATGTGATAAAAGAATGTGACTATTTTATAGGATCATAAAGATACTTTATTTTCTATTGTATAATATTAGCCTAATATTTAGAAAACTAGGTATAGAGGAAATACTATTCCCATAGCCCACTAAAATTGATTTCAAGGGTAAGATAAGAGTAACTTATTATATCTAAATAATAGATGGTGAACTATAGAATCAGAAGGATGGTTGGCTTCCTATGGTTTAATAAAAAGGGGAATCCTAGGCATTTCCTAAATACCATGAGGTACGTGGAAACGAAAGCATGTGTTTATCTCTATATTATGGTTATGAGTATTAGAATAATTCCCTTACTCCATGATGTTTTTAAATAATAAACAAGGATTATGCATCCCTTCAAGACAATAACTAAGTAGTTTTAAAATTATCGAAACAAAATTTCTAGGGAAAGCCAAACAAAGAAAAAATAAAAGGTAAAAATTAATTCACATCTTTTAATGAATGAAAATAAACAAGTTGTCAACTTGAAAACTAATGTTTAATTAATTATAAAAAAGTAAATTTAATTTTCCTTACTTTTGCTTAAGAAAAAAAACATAAAACTATATTGGCACAAGCCAATGTAGTATTTCCAGATAGTAAATACATAATAAATTGGATCACCTAGGGTCGATATAGTTCACTAATAAAAAATTCAAACATTGAACTATATCAACCAAGGTCAATACTATTCTGATAGGGAAGAAAATGAATTTATAATTATATTGACCTGGGTCGATATAATTTTGTGTAAACTTATTTTGGTAGAATATAGTATTTGATGTAAAATTTGCTTAATAGATTTGACTGTAAAGTAAAACTATTTTAGGATAGGTTGATATAGTATGGAATAGAATTACCTAAAATATATAATTGTATTAACCTTGGAAGATGTATTTGGTTATATAAAAATAATGTAAATTTGAGCATTAAAATTAGATTATCCTGAATCAGAGTAGCCTACTATAAAATATAGAATTAACATTATATCAACCTAAATCAATGTAGTTTCCTATAAAAATCATAAAAATTAGAATTTAATGACCTAGGTTAATATAGTTTATATAAAATGTATAAAAATAAATTAAATAAATAAAATTGTGTTGACCCACATCGATATATTTTTATGAATGATAAAAATCAATGGTTAGTTCATATTGGGTTCACCAGAGTATATACAATGAATTAATATAGACTTAAAACTTATCATGACTAATATATCTAAAATTATATAAGGTAAGTCAACTAAGATATGTTGGATACTTATTTATATCTAGGCATGACTAATTGGATTCACTAAACCTAGCTACATGAGAAATTTTTACACAATGTCAATGGAGAGGGTTCCAAAACTTATAGGAAACAAATATAACACAATAATCCTAACTATATATTAATAATAAATATTACAAAATAAATAATGGGAATGGTTAAAATAAAAATAGAAAGTGGAATGAACCATGGTAGGTCAAGGGTGGGAAATGGAGAGATGAAATAACCATATAACCACATTAATTTTATGTTTATAGTATATTAAAAAAAGGATCTATACATACATTAAATATATTAATTATGTAATATATATATCTATCAAATTAAATAATTTTGGGTTAGAAAGTACTTACCTTGAATAAAACGTGTCGATCCTAAATCTCTCCCTTGGTCAATGGTGTTTTACAATACATTATTGTGTTTATAATGGTCACAATTATTGAAATCATATCTAGGATAAAAAACTTATTATATTTACATATGATAATACACAAGATAATTTATTTAAATTCAAGACAACATATAAGCAATGTGTATGCAATCACAAATGCATCATATCTATAAATCAATCATGGCTCAGAGAAGATAGAGCATACCTACACTTCCAATTGGAAATACATTTATTAAGAAGTAGAATGACCAATATGGGGATCAAATAGACCTAATTAGGGTATCACTTTTCATAATACACAATTATAGGAAGGGTTCCAAAGCCTAAAATCTAACACAATCGTGCAACAACCCTAAAAGAGTCCTAGGTTTAATGTTTACTTTATTCTAATAAACAAGAAAGTAAATCTAATCTAGTGCAAACCAAAGATTATGGAATAATAAAGAGGGTTATTAAATAAATAAAAAAATGTCTAATAAAATCTTAATTAAGATAAGTATGAGTAAGACCCTAATACTTGGAATATGAAGAGTAATATTATTCGAGCCAATACTTATGCTACTTCTCTCTACTCAAGAGAGGAGAAAAAAGTTAGAATATACTTACCTAAATATGAGTCCATCAAGACTAAATATATACCTTATCTAAAATGAATTTTTGAGAGGTTTTTATGGTTTGTAAGGATAACTAAGAAAGGCCAAAGCATCCAAGATTTATTCACAAGACTAGATTCTCTAAGTAGAAACCGTAAGCTAAGACTCCTCAAGTAGAGTGGTGGAAGAGTAGATTGTAAAGAAGTGTCAGTGAATAATAAATCTTGATTGTACATTAAAATAATGACAAAATGAACTTATATTTATAGTTATATCTCACCTTAAATCCTTCCAAATATTTTGGCTATACATGGTCGACCTAGTTGACCCTGTATGTTTTCAGGAGATAAATCATTAGGTCTCAAGCTAGGTCAATCAAAGTGATAATGAAACACTGAATGAAAAATACCATAAATAGTATAAGGTCAACCATATTGACCCTAGATAGTAATCAAAGGCTAAAAATTATACATGGTCAACCTAGTTGACCTAGTAAATCAACTGGTGAAAGGGGATCAAGGTGAGGCAAAGAGGGATTGAAAGAGGAAAAGACTAGAAGAGAGTGTAAGGGAGGATTAATATCTTAGTGAATGGTTTTAAGATCTAGTTATATTGATAATAAATTGATAATAAGGGAAAAATATCTTGTGAAGCACCAAAGGTCTACCCAACACTTTCCTGATGTACCCCTTAAGGCATGCACTTAGAGAGATTGAGTCTTGATGGGTTCCTATAAGATGTAAAGTGCTAATATTTGATAAACGTTAAAAATATTATGTGTATAAATATTCCCCACTCAAATATCATCATGTTTCACTAAGGTACAATATGGGATGGTGATTTAAGAAATAACATAAGGACACATAACACTGATGCTAAAAGAAAGTTGTAGTATTTTAAAGCATAAAATAACTAATAAGTAAATTTAATGCTTGCCTTGACTTACCTTTATTATAGAATGGTTGTATGTTATGTTTTTAGTTTTTATTATGTATGGTGTAGATATTTCTTTCAACAAACCCAATAATACAAAACTAAAGAGTAAAAATAAACAAATGTAAGAAAAACCAAGATAGGTGGTGCTATGAGGATGAGATGTACTTGGGAAATTTGGCAAGATAGGGTGATAATTGTTATTTTATACTAAATGAAAAAGTAAAAATAAATATTAAATCAAGTAACCAAAAATCCAAGGCTACTAAAGATTGAAAAACTCAAAAAATCTATCCTTAAGTAAGAAAGGCAAACTCACCAAGTCAAACCAAGGATACATGTCAAACAAGATGGTAATCAAACATCAATGATAAAAGAAGAATCAAAATGGTAAAACAAAATTTATGAGTGAGTAGTAAAAATATTTATCTCCCTCAATAATGTAAAATGGTGCATAAAAAGGGAAAACAACATTGGTGAGTGAAAAGTAACAAGCCAACCTCACTCAACGATAGTAAAAGGGTACATAAAAGAGAAAACAACATTGTCAAGTGAGAAGTAACAATATAACCTCACTCAATAATGGAAAAAGGGTATGAAATCAAGTGTCCATAACAATAGGATAGTACAAAAATTGACAAATGGTAAAATAAAAGTAAAACAAGTGTAGAAATGTAAAATAATGATGTAAAAAAAAAGAAGTAATCCATAGTTTCTCAAACATGTTGTTTCGATCTAAGGATAGATAAAACTGAAACAAAGTAGTGCTAGAATGTTTTTAAGAGATGAAGAAGAAGAAATTAAATAAGAATGGAAAATAAATTTAGAAACACAATTTGCCTATCAAGGGGGGGAATGAAATGGGTGGAGGGGAAAATGAAGGAAAAACCAAGCTAGAGGAAACTCTTTATAGAAGTCAAGACAATCAAATTAAGTTTGTCAAAATAAGAGGAATTTAGACTTTAAGGACTCTAAATAAATTCTATTAGCCATAAAATTATTAGGTTAAAAAATTAAGTTATATATCATCCAATGAAGTCTATATGCATGAAAATTAAAATGGGCTTACCTTCCCACAATGTGTTCCCCATTCCTCAGGGCCCCTTATAAAGCCATCGGTTTACTGTGAAGATTGGGTACTTGCGTGAGAAATTAAGTAGCACAATAGATTTTTTAAAATTTACCTATTCCAATCTACTAGCCTATGACACTGCAAAGGACCTCAGATCTATGTGAAGCTAATTGTGGAGTTTGAGGTTTGATTGGAGATAACATATGTGCTTGTAATCATGTCTTTTGGTGTGAATGTTAACTTTTGAGATTTATATGTTTCCTTTTAGATATCATTAATTTTCATTTTAAATGATTTAACTTTTAAAAATTTTATGGCTTTTTCTATTCCTCCTCATATGGATTTGGAAAACCAAACATGGGTGCTAAATATGACTTTTATTTGAATATTTGGGACTTGATTTCTAAGAGAGAGGAATTTAAAGAGCATGGGGTCTAAGAGTATCATAAATATAGGTAAAATAAAAGTGCTATCTTGAGTTTGAACTTATTTTATCCAATGTGGAGTGAAAGGAAAGTGAAATCAAGAGGAATGACACATGTAATAGTTTGAATTACATCAAATTGCAAAAAATGTGACCAAGGGAAAAAAAGGGATATAATGATAATAAAGTGTCATTAATTATTATAAGAATGAGGGAAATGAAGGAAAATATGATAACATAGATTGTTATGAAAATTCCATCTAACAAAATAATCAAAAGTTAAATTTTGAAAACAAGGATCAAATAACATTTTCTTATAAAAGGAATGATAAGATGGTAATTTTATGAGGAGAGTTGGGTCCTATCTGTGGTCTTACACATAAACTTCATAAAAGAGAAACCGAAGGGGTCCCAACAAGAAAGTAAAAGATAAATTGAGGTAAGTAAAAAGGATCATAGTTTTGTGAGGAATATTGGGTCCTATCCATAGTCTTATATTGAAATTCATAAAATAAAAACCCAAGGAGTGTAAAACAAAGAAAATGCAAGAAGATAAAGAAGACTATGGTACATCAAGAACCAAAAGACCAAAAGGGAGGACTAAAGGTTTGTGAAAGGAAGGAACTTGTGGTAGATGGAGAGACCCTTGTAAGTAACCTATAAAAAGTGTTAGATAGATGTAGATAGAAATCATGAAAAGAAGGAAATGTTTAGGTAAAGTAATTTTTAAGGAATTATGCATTGGTGGGCTCTTTGAAAACATGGCCTTGATTGGTTTGAATGAGATAGGTGCTTGGAACAAGAATATCATTGACTAAATATGGGACCTATCAATTTTTAGTGTATTTACCTTATTATCATGGGTATAGTATAATTCAAGGACAAGATCACCAACATTAAATGTGTGGATTTTAACACATTTATTATGTTGTCTGGCAATGTGATCCTTGCATTAGTGGTTATGTTGTAAAGTATGAAGATGACATTCATTAAGTAAATCAAGGGCATGAAGATGAGCTTCACATAATTATTCATTAGGAATAATACCATGAAGATATATATGAAGAGAGGGAAGCTCAAATTCTAAAGGAATGACTAACTCATAAACATAGTCAAGGGAGAATGGCATTACCCTAGTGGCAGTACATATGCTAGTCTGATAGGCCCAAAATGTAGGGTTAAGATGAAGATTCCAATCTATATGAGCTTGAAAAATTGTCTTTTTGAGAATTTTTTTTGAGAATTTTGTTAGTGGCCTCAGCTTGGCCACTGCATTATGGATGATAAGCCATATAAAATTTGTGATTGATTTTGAATTTAGTACAAAGTTTTTTAACATGTTTATTTTGAAATTACCACCATTATTTGAAATGATGGATGAGGAACACAAAAGAAGTAAATGATTTGATTAATAATAAATTTGGAAATGGTAGGATTGGTGATGTTAACAAGGGGCATGAATTCTACCCACTTGGTAAAATATTCGATAGCAATGATGATAAAGACATGTCCATCTTAGGAGTGAGGTAATTTACTGATGTGATCAAATCCCCATGTAGAAAATGGCTAAGGAAATTTGATAGTTTGAAGTTCAGATGGAGGTGAATGGATTAGATCATTGTGAATCTGACAAAGATTACATTTTTTTGGATATTCAATTGCATATTTTTTAAGAGTATGACAAAAATTACCCATATGCATGAATTTGTGGGCTGTAGCATATCTACCATAGTGGAAACCACAAATTCCACCATGTGCTTATTCAAGAAGAGGAGGGACTTCATCTTGCATAACACAATAGAGTAAGGTACCTTCATCATTACTATAATAAAGGATGTTGTGTTGAAATATATACTTAAAATCTTGTTTATGAATGTGTGTCTTTTTATGAGAGTCTAATTTGGGAGGATGCGTTTGATGTTCCAAGAATTGAATGATGTCTTAGTACCATGGACTTTGTTGAATGGTAATAGCTTTGATATGATAGATAAGTAAATCTAGTGGTTTAGTAGAGGATGGATATTTTCTTATTTGTATAAGAAAATTAGGATAAACAATGACTTAGTGTGGATGAAAGAGAGCTATTAAAGAGGAAAGAGAATCAATAATGTGTTGGTTGAATATTTTGTCGATCAGTGTACTGATAAACAAAATAGGTCTGATCAACCAAAGTAGGAAGATTAGTCATCCAAATGTGTAGTTTTACCACATCAAAAAGACACTGATCTCTCCTCTCATCAAGGGGAGGTTCCCTGTAGGTATGCTATATATATATATATATATATATATACATACATATATAAACAGAAAATAATACTCATGGGTGGGACAAATCATCCATCTCTCTTCTTTCAGAGATGATGTGCACGGATCAAAGGAAAAACTCAGGGGAAATGATAGACAATACTCCTCTTCTTTCATAAATACTATTCAGCAAACCACAAGAATACTCCTGGAAATAAAACCAGAATGTAATTGAGGGCATAGTAACCAGCAAATTGAGATACAGCACAAAGTCTCTACTTGAAATGCTCAAGAGTAATATACGAAGGACAATGAGGGCACAAAGTCTTCTCAAAGTCCTTTACACAATAATGAAAAGAAAACACACTAAAGGCAGCTATGGGGGCACAAAGTCTCTCCACAATTGATTCTTCAGGACACCTTCCTGACTAATTTTACTAATTCTGCTTGTTGAATTAATGGAATGGAAAATATATCAAGGAAAAAGACATAAGAATAGTTTCCTTAATAACAAAGAAATCACAGCACAAAGTCTAAAAAAGTCCCTTGCTTTCTTATTCTAGTAACAAAATATGATTAATAGACTGAGCACAAAGTCTCAATGATGCCTCTCAATTTGGGCAGAGTTTCGTTTTAAATGTCAAAAAAGAGATCCTCTTTACAATAAAAGAAAGTCCCTTATATAGCCTCTTCAAGAAGGACTTGGGAATAATCAATACATCAATTTTCATTGGAATTTGTTAAAGAGACACATTGGAACTTAGGGGAGCGTTACCCATTTGATTTTATCAATGCAAGGAAATAAGTCACGCTTATTGAAAGTTTGTAAATTCTAATATTCCACCTGGCAATCTGGTCTTATCTTCATCATTCCTCCTTGTCTAGCTAATTGAATCAGGTCCTAGATTTAATTTACTATTCTATTCGTTCTCCACATTTTGTTGGTCTTGGCCTTGAGATCTATGATTGTATTTTTGTATTTATGTTTAAAATATCAACGACTAATTCACTGAGTTGAATTTGACATTTTTGGGTGCATCATTCCTTTATCTTCTTTCGGCTTTCTTGTTTGTTACTTTTACAAATTATACTTGCCTTTTCAGGCCTTAAGGAATGACCTGTTTTGAGTCGAGAAGAGTCTCTTGCAAGGGTATCTACCCTATGGGCAGTCTTTGAATGGCCTTCAGGCTTCTTTGAACTTTGGCGATGAATCAATCCATTGAACTAAGACATTGAACTAATTGGTTGAACCAAAAAAAATGGTTCAAGTTGATGGTTCAATTTGAATGAACTGAGCTGATGAACTTGCCTTTGAACCATGTCTTTGAACCAATCGTCAAACCTTTTCATTGAACCAAGGCATTGAACCAATCGGTTGAACCAAAAATGGTTCAAGCCAATGGTTTAATTGAATGAACCAAGCCGATGAACTAAGTATTGAACCAAAAGATGCTAAAACCAAGGGAATGAACCACCTGAGTGAAATAAAGCATTGAATTGCTTGGTTGAATTGAGCCATTGACCCGTTCCTTTGGTTGAACCTACCATTGAACCTTGAACCTATTGAGCCTACTGCTGGTGTTTGCCGATGGAGATTTTTGTTTGAACCAAGGCACTGAAACAGTCCTGAAAAATGACTAAGTGTTGAAAAACTGATTCTTTTGACTGAAACCACCTACAGAAGCCTTTGAACATGTAAAAATGAACCTACTTGCAGAGTCCATAGATTTTCCTTTTCTTGCACAGTTCATAGATTTTTCTTCCTACTGAGTCCATAGATTCAAGCCTGTAGAGTCTGTAGATTCAAGCCTGCAAAGTCTATAGATTCAAGCCTACAGAGTCCATAGATTTAAGAAAAGCTTGAAAACTAAAGAATTTGAATTCCCAAGACAAATTTTGAAAATAGAAGAGATAATTTTGGTCTGTAAGACCAAAATAGTTCAAATGTTGTCCCAAAAATGAGTTGATATTTTTGGGGGACAACAGCTGGCTCCAGTTGGGGAACTTCTATCAATTTCAAAAGGAATTGAAAGGAGTAGAATCCAAAATCTCCAGTGTCTTCATGTGTACCATTGGGTTATGGAGTCATGCTACCCAGGAATGGAAGGCATCAAAAATGGAAATAGACAAAACAAAATAGAATTAAAAACTGTACAAATATACATATATACATATGCAATGATTTGATACTTCAAGAATTGAATTATTTCAGATGTTGCTTCTTGAGAGATAGTGTAAATAGTGTACCATCTTGGTAAACCAGCAATAAGACATTTTTTCCCCAGAAATGGTGACGGGCGAATGGAGCTCTCCACCAGGAAACCAATTTTTTGTGTCTTCCTCTTGGTCTTTCCTTCTTTTTGCTCTGTGGTAAGATGTGGTCTTCAAACTAAAAACCATAACTCCTTGCTCTCCCTGTGAAGGGTTTCTTTTCCTAATTTTGATTTGCAGTAGCATGGTCCACCATCATAAAATGTTGTTTTGCTAGTCCAATCTAGCACATGCATTGATTGTCAATTTCAAATCCCTGACAAACCATTAGTTCAACATCTTCTTTGATGTGAAGGAGTTTGACCTCTTCACCCTGAGCAGTGTTCAATCTGAGTAATAGATATCTGTATCTAGCTATGGAAGAAATGCTACCATCAGATTCCAAGATCCAAGCATCATCAGAAGCTGATCTTCTATCAGATTTCTCTTCATTAGAGATGGAAGATCTTTCTTGATTTGTACTGCACCGTACTAATTCTTCTGATGCCTTGTTTGGATCAAATCTTAGATTACTAGTTATAGGACTTTCATCAGCTGAGACATGAGCATCCTCTATGGTCAAGAAGTAATTACCCCTGCCTGAAGGCTCAAATAGAATTTGAGCTACAGGGGCTAATGTTTGGGTGACCACAATTTTTACCTCAGACAGGTCCGTACCTAGTTCTCCATCAATGTCCAATTGCTTAGGATTGGCTTGCAGGGATTCAAACTCAGTCATCTAAATTTTGGATTTCTTGACATGATTAATCATGTCAAATGACTGGAATGGGCTTAGAAGAGAAGATGGGAGTTCATCCTTTTGATTTTTGAGAGGGGGAGGACTGGTTTGCGAAGTTGAAGTAGAAGGTGCAGAGATGTTTGATGTACTTACTTATTTGGTAATCACCAAGTCCTTCGATTGAAAAGGAAGAGGGGTTCTTTGCTCAGCAATTGAAATTATTGGTTGGGGTTGCTCCTCTGTCTTCTCTTTGTCAGCCTATTGGGCTGACTGATTTTGGGACCTAGTGAATACTATGTATGATCCTTTGACTGCTTCACCTTCACTTCTAAGTTCATCTTGGTAATTCAAGAAACCAATGTGGGAGTCACCAGCTAATTCTTCTAGATCCTCCCTGAAGAGATCAGTGCCATTTTCTTGATCTAACTCAGGTTGGAAATAGGAAACATGCTCTATTTTTAGATATCCAACTACCAAGTTTGTTGGAGGTGCTTCAAGGGCAGGATTCCTCTGTGAGGGAGGAAGATGATTTTGTTGCCCTTGACTTCTGGTAGCATTGCCTTGATATGGTTGATTAGGGAATGTCCTCCTTGGTATATCTTTATATAGAGGAGTAGAAGACATACTTTTTGCCATTTGCCTTTCCAAGGCTAGCAATTCGTTTGCCAACTTTTGCACCATTGGATCAGTGGTGGTTGTAGATGAATATTTAGAAGATGATGAAGCTCTATTTCTGTTAGGATATCTCCTTATATTTCCTACCAATATAAGGTCATCTTCTAGCTCAGTAGACAAGTCTTGAGTAGCCTCAAGGTCTATGTGTCTAGCTCGTCTCAATAGAAAACTCACTTCAGGCAGCTGTGAATTGATAAAGAAACACATGAGATTCTGAGGTGTCAGTTGGGTGATCATGGGAATCCTGTGCCTTAGCTTATTAAACCTAGAAATGAAGTCCCTCATAGGTTCATGGGGCTCCTTCTTCATCTATGTGAGATGGGCCAACAAGGCATGTGCATCTTCTATGGGCTTGAATCTTGCTTCGAGCTTGTCTTTAAGTGTATCCCAGTCAGTCACTGATCTAGCTTGCAGATGGTAGAGCCAATCTGTAGCAGCACCTTGTAGGGTCTCCACAAAAATCCTGATTGTCATGTCTTCAAATTCCACCCCTATCACACCACAGGCTATGGTGAAGGCTGCAATGTGTTCATCAGGATGGACTCTTCCATCACCAAAGAATTTGGGGAAATTCTTTCTTGAACTGAGTGGTAGCTCATGCAGGGGTGGAGTTAGAGTAAGTGGGCCATATGAGTTACCCCAGGGGCTTCGAACTGCCATGATCAGATTATGAACAATAGGGATAACACATCTAAGTGGAGTTTCTGGATTACAAAACAAAAATGGAAAAGGATTGGCTTAGCTTCAGCTTAAAGCTTGAGGCTTCAAACTGTGCTTTCTTTCCCAGCAGCTTTGGTTTTGCAGACTAGATAATATAATGGAGATGGATGAAAATGGTAAGGCTATAAATGGATAATGGGTAAGACCCAAATGGGAGTCGCTAGACTCTATAATGGATAAGGGAAGGAACTAGTTCAATCTAAAACTTGAGGCTTTAGACTGCATGTTCTTCCCCACCAGAGTCACCAAAAACTATTGGTTGAATATTTTGTCGATCAACGTACTGATAAACAAAATAGGTCTGATCAGCCAAAGTAGGAAGATTAGTCATCCAAATGTGTAGTTTTACCACATTAGAAAGACACTGATCTCTCCTCTCACAAAGGGGAGGTTCCCTATAGGTATGTTATATATATATATATATATATATAAATAGAAAATATTACTCATGGGTGGGACAAATCATCCATCTCTCTTCTTTTAGAGATGATGCACATGGATCAAAGGAAAAACTCAGGGGAAATGACAGACAGTACTCTTCTTTTAGAAATACTATTCAGCAAACCACAAGAATACTCTTGGAAATAAAAGTAGAATGTAATTGAGGGTGTAGTAACCAACAAATCAAGATATAGCACAAAGTCTTTACTTGAAATGCTCTAGAGTAATATATGAAGGACAATGAGGGCACAAAGTCTTCTCAAAGTCCTTTACACAATAATGAAAATAAAACACACTGAAGGCATCTATGGGGGCACAAAGTCTCTCCACAATTGATTCTTCAAGACACCTTCCTGACTAATTTTACTAATTCTGCTTATTGAATTAATGGAACAGAAAATATATCAAGGAAAAAGACATAAGAACAGTTTCCTTAATAACAAATAAATCATAGCAAAAAGTTTGAAAAAGTCCCTTGCTTTCTTATTCTAGTAACAAAATATGATTAACAGACTGAGCACAAAGTCTCAATGATGCCTCTCAATTTGGGCAGAGTTTCGTTCTAAATGTCAAAAAAGAGATCCTCTTTATAATAGAAGAAAGTCCCTTATTTAGCCTCTTCAAGAAGGACTTGGGAACAATCAATACATCAATTTGCATTGGAATCTATTAAGGAGACATGCTGGAACTTAGGGGAGCTTTACCCATTTGATTTTATCAATGCAAGGAAATAAGTTGCGCTTATTGAAAGTTTGTAACTTCCAATATTCTGCCTGGTGATTCGGTCTTATCTTCATTGTTCCTCCTTGTCTGGCTAATTGAATTGGGTCCTGGGTTTAGTTTACTGTTCTATTCTTTCTCCACATTCTGCTGGTCTTGGCCTTGAGATTTGTGATTGTATTTTGGTCTGTATGTTTAAAATATCAACAGCTAATTCACTGAGTTAAATTTGACATTTTTGGGTGCATCATTCCTTTATCCTCTTTTGGCTTTCCTATTTGGCACTTTTTCAAATTATACATGCCTTTTCAGGCCTTAAGGAATGACCTATTTTGAGTCAAGAAGAGTCTCCTGCAAGGGTATCTACCCTACGGGCAGTCTTTGAATGGCCTTCAGGCTTCTTTGAACTTTGGCGATGAATCAATCCATTGAACCAAGACATTGAACTAATCGGTTGAACCAAAAAAATGGTTCAAGATGATGGTTCAATTTTAATGAATCGAGCTGATGAATTTGCCTTTGAACTATGTCTTTGAACCAACCGTCGAACCTTTTTGTTGAACCAAGATGTTGAACCAATCGGTTGAACCAAAAATGGTTCAAACCGATGGTTCAATTGAATGAACCAAGCCGATCAACTAAGTATTGAACTAAAAGATGTTGAAACAAAGGGAATGAACCACTTGAGTGAAATAAAGCATTGAACCACTTGGTTGAATTGAGCCATTGAACTGTTCCTTTGGTTGAACCTGCCATTGAACCTTGAACCCGTTGAACCTGCTGCTGGTGTTTGCCGATGGAGATTTCTGTTTGAACCAAGGCACTGAAACAGTCCCAAAAAATGACTAAGTGTTGAAAAACTAATTCTTTTGATTGAAACCACCTAAAAAATCCTTAAACCTATAAAAATGAACCTGCCTGTAGAGTCTGTAATTCAAGCCTGCAGAGTCCATAGATTCAAGCCTGTAGAGTCTGTAGATTTAAGAAAATGTTGAAAACTGAAGAATTTGAATGCCCAAGACAAATTTTGAAAAGAGGAGATAATTTTGGTCTGTAAGACCAAAATAGTTCAAATGTTGTCCCAAAAATGAGCTGATATATTTGGGGGACAACACAATGGAAATTTGATCTCTTGAAATAGGCTCAATAGTGAAAGAGATAAAATCCTTAGCAAGAGTAGTTTAAAATTGATGATATGTGATGAGGTTATCACTTTTACATTGATAATCACTAGTGACTTGATGGAAAATAAGTTGATAGTCACTTAAAGTATGAATTTATTGAATGTATAAGTCAAGAGTAGCTCGCATGCCTAAGATAAGAGCTTCATACTTAGCCATATTGTTGGTGACATCAAAGGTGAAGTGAAAAGCTAAAGGAATGATCTTATCAAGAGGACTTGTGTGAATTCCACATACCCCAAATCCTTAAAGGCATTTAGCACCATCAAAGTGAAGGTTCCAAGTATCCTCATGCAAGTCAAAATTAATTTTAGGAAACTCCTTAATAACAACTTCTGTTTAGTAGTACCAAATGGAATAGTTGATTCATCAAGATTATTGGTTTCAAGATTGGTGGTAAAGTTATGAAAATAATATTTGAGATAAATATCTTGATTAAGATCTTCAATGTAAAGGATATTTTATTCTGGAATGTTATCTTGAAGAGAAAAAGTAGATGGTATGGGAGCTATGACAAGTTGATTATCTATGATTTTCCCTTTGATAGTTTTTTGAGTGATGATATGAAGATCAAATTTCATAAGGAGGAACATCCATTTACCAATTATATCTCCAAGAAAAAATAATTTTAAGAAGAAATGATGAAGGAGGTCAGAATGAATAATGACATAAGTAGTTCGATAAAGCACATAGTGGAAAATATTTTTGGCTACAAAATATATGGCAAGGTAATCAAACTCAATATCAATATAACATTTTTCATAATAAATGAGGCCTCAACTAATGTAGTAGATAACATACTCTCTTCTCATATCATCTTATTAGGCAAGCATTGCCCCAGGTAAAATAGATGTGGAAGAAGTATATAGAATCAAATGTTTATCATTGGAATGAGGATGAAGTGTAGGTGGATGAAGAAATGATTATTTTATATTATCAAAGTATTTTTGATAGGGATCCGTCCATTCTAAAGTAGTATCTTTCTTGAAAAGGGAATTGATGGAGTGAATTTGATATGCCATTTCAAGGTTGAATCATATAATTTTCATAAGTTTGCCTAAATAAGTATGAATTTTTGGAATATAATGAGGAATGGGCATGTTGATGATATAACTAATTTTGGTAGGGTCAACATTGATGACATAGAAAGATAATAATAATCCTAACAATTTTCTAGATGTGACTTCAAAGACACATTTGTAAGGATTAAGCCTAAATTTATATTTAAGGAGACAATCAAATATGATAGCAATATTATAAAGATAATTATTATGATGTTTAGATTTAGCAATAATATAATCCACATAGGTTTCAAAAATTTTGTGAATGAGATCGTGAAAGATGTGAGTCATCAATCATTGGTAAGTGGCTCTGACATTTTTAAGACTGAAGGGCATTTTGACATAGCAATAAGTGCCCCATTATTTCATAAAATTAGTGTTATGTTGGTCCTTAGGAGTGATATGAATCTAATTATATCTCAAGAATCCATCCATAAGAGATAACATTTCATAGCTAGCCATGTAATCAATAATGACATCTATTAAAGGTAAATGGAAATTGTCCTTGGGATAATCAAGATTAAGATTATGGAGATCAATACAAATGAAAATGACCATAGTGACTTTATTCTAAATGGGAATAATGTTGGAAAACCATTCATAATAATCCCACTTTTTTGATAAATTTAGCATCAATTTTTTTGATGATTTCCTTATGACATAAAGTGGAAACCTTGGGTGGAAATTTCTTTATTTTTTATGCACAAGCTTGGCATAAGGATAAGTAATGATATTAAGAACCATAATTCTAGGTTAAATGTCAATAATTTAATCATAAGAGTAAGTAAAATCCTTGTGATATTTATCAAAGAATAAGCTAAAATTATCATGTTTAGTAGGTGAGAGTTCTTGAGAAACTATAATTGGTTGAGAACAAGATGGTGTACTATATTTGATGCGAGTGGTTTCTTTAATAAGCATGGAATTTCCATCTTGAAAGTGGTATGGTGCATTAGGTAAGGAATAAATGATATTTTTTTTAGGATCAATGTTATCAATGAATTTATTGAAGTAAGGAGATTTAGTCTTAAATTTTCTAATTTTATGATGTTGTCGAGGAAGTTGAGGTTCTGTATAAAGTAACTCAAGGATAACTTTGTCAATAGGTAAGGTAGAAAGATGACCATAATAATTGACATATAATTAAATATATATAATTTAATTTCCATGGTGATCATACCTAGAATGTATCTGAAAAACATCAGTTGCCTTGGCATCTAGTATAATCTCAAGAGTAGAAGTAGATAGATCAGAAGGGGTTAAAATATCAGTGGGTTCAATGATGGGAGAAGGATTAGATGTAATGATTGGATTGATAGGTGGTAAAGGTGATATAGAAAAATTTGGATGTTTGGAAGGTATAATTTATTATACCACCCAAGGAGTATTGATAATAGGAGGATTATCAGGAAGCACATGACCCAAAGGATCTAAGGTATTATCCACAGAAATGGTATGAACATCCCAACTAAAATCATGAATTTAGGCTAAGTTTTTAAGATAATGATGTAAATCCAAGCCTCTAGATTAATCTTACGCCATTATATAGTTATCATCATATGTTGGAGAAATTGTACATGCTTGAGAATCAGGGGGAGTATCTAAGGGTGAAATCTTGATATTACTAAATGTACGAGGAGACATGATGAGAGGATCTTGAAATAATTTTTCCACTCTAAAATCATTGCAAGTGAAGGATTATTTAGGTAAAGAAGGTTCCTAAGCATTGCATGGATGGGTAAAATTGGTAATCTGATAAATAAGAGGAATAGTGTGATCCTTGGGTAATAGAGAAATAGGAATCCATTATGAAATGTAGGGATGTAATTTGGTAGTATTTCAAGTATGTTATAAATCATTGGGTTCATCATCATTAGAATCCACAAGAGTAACATGAAAATTAGAATTCATGTTGATGAACTCAGGTAAAGGAACACTATTAATATTATGAATGGTAGGAATATAATATTGTGATTTAAGATTAGGAAGTTGATTGCTCTATCAATTGGGAAAAACTTAATGCTTATACCATTTTCCATTATGTAATAATTTAATACATTGAATACCATAAGAACCAATTTCCCTCAGTAGATGAGTCAATCGACAACTAAGGAGTACATTCTAAGATAAGGGTAAGTTAAGGAATATAAGCTTGGTTTGAAAATTCTTAGGTATAAAGGTTAATGGAATCCAAATGCAACCAAGTGGCTTTTGATTTATATTATCAATACCATGACAAGTAAGATGGGTTTTCTTGATATTATCCTTGTTATAACTAAGTTTTTTGGGTGAGCCATAAAGATGTTACATTAATACCATAACCTTCATCAACTAGAAATCTATGGATAATAGTGGTATTAATGGCTACATTGATGAAAAGTGGTGGATCATCAACATGAAAAAGAATTTCATTATTAATCATGTCCTCTTCAAGGAATTTAATCAAGGGATTGGAAGAAATACACATAGATTCAATGGTATTTACATTTTTAGGTTAATATTCAATAGGAGGTGGATCTTTATCTATGGAAGATGGATCTTCAATTTCGTAGAATTGTTGCATAAGGAATTTATGATGATAGGGAGAAGTACAAACCAAATCCATAAGTGGAATATTAAAAGGAATAGATTTGAGTTATTCAATAAAGTTTCAATGAGACTTAGAAGAACCAACATGAGGTTTAGGAGGTAAATTAGACTTTGGAGGAATAGTTAAAGTTAGAGGATAAAAAAGAGGAGATGGTTCCTCTTGGGCTTTCATAGAAACATTAGTAGTGGTAGTATTTTTAAGAAGTTGTTCCTCTAAATATGGATTCTTAGGCTTAGTAATAGGATATTTATGGCCAATTTACAATGATAATTGACCTTAGCAATGTTGACATATTGAGAATTGTTAAAATATTGGTCATAATCAAAATCAATGACGCAAACATCCTTGGTATTTGATTGATTATTAGAAAATGATTTTTGTTTATTTGAAGTAGAAGCTTTAGAAGTTTGTCATTTTTGAAAATTAGTGGTGTATTATTGATGATGAAGATTGATCAGAGCTTCATGATTGAATGAATAACCAAACATATAGGAGGCAAAAAATTTAGTGATCCTTTTAAAAGATTCATGAGAATGCCCAATGTCATCATGAAACCAACAAAATATATTGGGGTTATACCATTAGGAGGAGCATTGGGATAGATGAAAGATTTTGAGGGAAACAAAAATTATTTCATTTGTTAAACCAAAAGAGATGTATGAGAAGGTTAAGGAATATAGGTTTTGGAAAATCCTAGTTTAGTTTGCAGAGTATTACTAGTGATAGAATTAGACTTTTGGAAGGATACTTTAAGAATTTTATGATTAGGTTTGAATTGATTCATAAGAAAGTCTTGACATTTAACTTGATCAAGAGCTTCTTTAATAATTTGAGGAGCAAAGGTAGAAACCTTATAATGAAGAATGGGAGTTAAAGTAGTGATAAAGAGTTTAAATAAGTTATCATTAGTCATGTTATGATCAGATTTATGGGTTAATGATTTACATCTTTTGATAAAGTAATGATTTGATTTAGTGGGAGATTTCTTAGCATTGATGAAGTGGCTAAGACAATTTTTAGGAAGATCATTGTGTTGAAACTCTTTAACCAAAATATTAACCAAATCTTCAAGTTACCAAGTAGAATGTTGGGAAAGTTGATTATAACATTATAATACATATCCAGTGAAGGTTTTCACTAAGATTTTAGTATTATAAAATGTATTAAATTGGATCCAATCCATGTAAATGTTGTCAAAGGCTTTGAGAGATGAGGTAGGGTCTTTAGTCTCATCATACTTGATTATTGGATATATATTACCAATATAGATTGATATAATGAAATGAGCCAAAGTCTAAGTTTTAATGGTTTAAATCATCTTGTTATTAATTATGGGTTAAGGAATAACATTACCTAAGACATCCTAAAGAGGTGGAGGAATGAAATTAAGATTAGCTTGAGGATGCATAATTAGAGGTTGATTATACATATTGATTAAATGTTATTTGCATTATTTAGTTGGTCTTAAAAAAAATCATTATGCTCATTTTTTGGATAACTTGGGATAAAATTTGAATTGTATCAGGAGGTGGGTTGGTGTTGGTAGGATCACTCTGAAGATTGGTGTTAGGGGGAGGATTACTAAAAGAAGGATTATTAGTGGGATTGTCAAGTAAACGTGTATCAATTAATCCAACATTAGTTTGAATATTTTGAAGATGAGATGTTTATTAATAAGTAAGGAAAGGATTAGATCCATCAACTTCATCTTGAGGTGTTATTTGAACCATATTATAGTTCATGGATGAAGGAGGGGAAGAGGTGCCCTAAGAGTGATGGTTATTTTCGAAGGAAAAAAGAGGGATAAATGAACATCATATATAGTATCTAAATGGATTCAATTTATCCAAGAAGATTTTGATAAGATATTTCATTATGATTGAAGATAAATAAATAGAATGCAAAGAAGAATAAATAAAGAACTAGATTGATAAATAGGGAAGGTACAAAGTAGTACATGGTCAATTGGGTCAACCTAGCACAAAAAATAGGGTCTAAAACTAATATAGGGTTGAATGGGTTGATCTAGTATAGTAAAAATACGATAAAAAAAGGAAAATTAGGGTCCTTAAATAGTATATGGTCAACTGGGTCAATCTAGTACAATGAATAGAGGCTGGACAAAGATATAGGGTTGACTGGGTCAACCCATTACAATAAATAGGGAAAACTAAGAAGCCTATAATAAGTTGTGAAATGAAATAATATTAATTTTTTCAATAAATTTGAAATGTAATAGGAGAAAGGAAATAAACAATCAATTTTATTAACATTGGATAATCCAATTGAAGCACACAAAAAAAAAACTTTACACCAATGTTGGTTAATGCAAGTTTATGAAATACAAAATACAAGCGAGGAAAGAGAAAGCAATCAACTTAGAAAGTAAATAGATTACTAATTGGTCAACCTAAATGTATATTAGATTATTAAGAAATGATTTTAAATGTGATGGGAAGTTGGATGTAATCAAGTAACTAGAATGACAATCTAAGGATGGTTTCAAGTAGTTTGGGTTGAAAGGGACTATAGTGGAAATGATAAATGCTTAGTATTGGGGCCTACCCCCTCACTTCACATAATGAAATGATAAGGGTGTCAATTACTTAGCTATAATATACCATTAACCATGATTTATACTTGACTAGAGTATCAAGTCAACTTCCCCCTTGGTGATGAAATCCAAGTAGGTTGGCCTTGGGTCATCAAATGTTAAAATGCTTGTTTAAATTTTGATATTTGTTCACATGTGCATAAAATAGAAAATAATAAAACTAAATGATTAATTTAAAACCACTTAATTAAGCTATGTGATCTATTGTAAGCATGCTATAAAAAAATAAAAGAAAGTGTGAACTAATTACTAGTATATAAGGCTAATTCTAACTTAAAAACAAGGTATAATGTTGATATAGTCAAAAATATATGCATAAAATATAGAACAAGGTTGATAAGTTTAAACATGTACTATAAAAGAAAGGTATAAAAATGAATAGGTCAATAGAGTTGACCCAGTTATCCAGATAGCACACAGAACACAAAAATGGGTTGGTAGGGTCGATCTAGTTGACTGTGCAGGGGTAGTTTTCAAGAATACAAACTATAAAAGGAAAGAATATAAAGAAAGAATATTTTAGCGTTGTTGTGCGATTATGTTAGATTTTAGGCTTTGGAACCCTTCCTAACATGGTGTATTGTGCTTAGTGATCCCCTAATTGAGTATAGTGGATATCCATATTGGTCATACCCCTGTTTAACAAATATATTCCTAGTTAGAAGTGTAGGTATGCTCTATCTTCTTTGAGCTAGGATTGATTTATAGACATGATGTATTTATGATTTCATACATTATAGTGAACCTAATGTGAACTAAACCTTGTAGCTTTTTTTACATTATTTCATCATTACTTTTATCATATATTTATCATACTAGATCGAATCTGTTGATTATCTAAATTTTTTGCACAAAATTTTAGGTACAAGTTACTACATCAACCAATTGACCCAATACAATTTTTTATATTTTCAAACATCTAGTCTAGACCTGATAGGTTGTCCCAATCAATATTATATATTTTTAGGCAATCAACAACAAGTTTATATAAAGTTTTATTGACCTATTCAACCTAGTTAGTAGAATTTACAAGCATATACCAAGGATATTGAACAACAATCTCCATTCTCTACATCTTTAATCCACCAAGGTTACTTTCTATCTCTCTATCTCTTTCTTTATATTCTTTCCTTTTCTAGTTTGTATTCTTCAAAACTACCCTAAAACATAGACACTCCTCTAGTCTTTTTCCTCCTTGAATCCCTCTTTTTCTCACCTTGATCCCCTTTCACCAGTTGACTATGTTAGAT
This sequence comes from Torreya grandis, assembly GCA_037957365.1. Lineage (NCBI taxonomy): Eukaryota > Viridiplantae > Streptophyta > Pinopsida > Cupressales > Taxaceae > Torreya > Torreya grandis. Next base: position 34,605 of record JARHVA010011209.1, on the reverse strand, counting down.
TGTAAACAAGAGAGTAAATCTAATCTAGTACACACCAAACAAGAAAGTAAATCTAATCTAGTGCACACCAAAGCTTGTGTCACAATAATTAGGGTTAGTAAAGCTATCAAAACATGTATAAGATAATCTCAATTAAGATAAGTTTGAGTAATACCATAATACATGGAATATGAAGAGTAATATTATTTGAACCAATACTTATGCTACTTCTATCTACTACAGAGAGGAGAATAAAGTTAGATTATACTTACCTAAATGTGAACCTATCGAGACTCAATCTCTCCCTTAGACAAAGGGGCTTTTCAAGAAGTTTGTTTGGTTTTTAAGGATAACTAAGAAAGACCAAAGCATCCAAGACTTATCCACAAGACTATAATCTCCAAGTAGAAACCCTAAGCTAAGACTCCTCAAGTAGAATAGTGAAAGAGTAGATTGTAAATAAGTGTAAGAGAATAATAACTCTTGATTAATATTGAAAAAATGACAGAATTATCTTGTATTTATAACCAAATCTCACCCTAAATACTTACAAATATGTTAGATGTATGGGGTTGACCCAGTTGACCCTATGTATTTTTAAGAGATAAATAACTAGGTCCTGAGCTAGGTTGACCGAAGGGCTAATGAAACTCCAAGTGAAAAAATCCATAAATAGTATAGGGTAAACCCTATATAGTAACTAGAGGCTAAAATCTATACAAGGTTGACCTAGTATATCCTAAAATCAAATAAATAAGAAAGTAAATCTAATCTAGTGCACACCAAAGCTTGTGTCACAATAATTAGGGTTAGTAAATATATCAAAACATGCATAAGATAATCTCAATTAAGATAATTTTGAGTAATACCCTAATACATGGAATATGAAGATTAATATTATTTGAGCCAAAACTTATGCTACTTCTATCTACTATAGAGAGGAGAATAGAGTTAGATTATACTTACCTAAATGTGAACCTATCGAGACTCAATCTCTCCCTTAGAAAAAGGGGCTTTGTAAGAAGTTTTTTTGGTTTTTAAGGATAACTAATAAATACCAAAGCATACAAGACTTATCCACAAGACTAGATTCTCCAAGTAGAAACCCTAAGCTGAGACTCCTCAAGTAGAATGGTGAAAGAGCAGATTGTAAAGAAGTGTAAGAGAATAATAAATCTTGATTAAATATTGAAAAAATGAAAAAATTATATTATATTTATAGTCAAATCTCACCTAAATACTTACAAATATTTTAGATGTATGGGGTTGACCCAGTTGACCCTATATGTTTTTAGGAGATAAATAACTAGGTCCTGAGTTAGGTTTTCTGAAGGGCTAATGAAACTCCAAGTGAAAAATATCCTAAATAGTATAGGGTCAACCCTATATAGTAACCAGAGGCTAAAATCTATACAAGGTTGACTTAGTATAGTTAAATGGTGAGAGGGGATCAAGGCGAGCAAAAGAGGGATGTAAAGAGGAAAAATACTAGAGGAGTGTGCAAGGGAGGAGTAATATCCTAAGGAATGGTTTTAAGCACTAGTTGGATTGGTAATAAGGGACAAAAATCCTATGAAAAACCAAAGGTCTATCCATCCCTTTCCTAGTGTACCCCTTAAGGCATGCACTTAGAGAGATTGAGTCTTGATGGATTCTTGTAAGATGTAAAGTGTCAGTATTTGATAAAAGATTAAAATATTATGTGTATACACAATGGCTTCTCCTAATTGGAGGCCAGAGTAGAATTCTAAGAAATAATAATGTGAAAATGAATGTTCATATTTATTTGACTAAAATGGGACTTGCATTTATAATGATAGAAGATATCAAACATTTCAATAAGTTTATAAGAAATATAAATCTACCTCAATGTATTTTAAATATTACCATTTGTTCTCGAACTATGTTAGCCTAGGTTGACCTAGTTGTGAGCATGTGCCATGAATTTTGGAATACATTGACCTAGGTTGAGTTTAAATTTTTATGGGAAGTGGAATATAATGCATTGGCCCACACTAATATAGTCATAAAATCTAGGCATTGGTTTAGTTAGGGTATATTAGGAGGACTATTATTTAGGGTATCAAGTAAGTAAGATTTTGTATTGGATATATGTGTGATATCTTAAAATAAAATTTTTGTGAAGCACTAACATTTATCCCACCCCTTTCTTGGTGCATTATTAAGGCATGTACTTATTTAGATTAAAACTCAATAGATTTTTATAAGAAATAAAGTATTAGTAAATGATAAAGTTTTAAAAATATTATGTGTATACATTAAGTACTTGGGTGGAATAACTAAAATAGGTTTCATTTACTTCCTATAATACTACATATGTAGGGAACAGTCAATAATTATGTAGGTGATTTGGGTCATCTCAACCCATCTACACTCCCTTTTTTAATACTTTCAAGTCATTAAATCATTGCATGCCCTACTAGGGTTTTCAACTTTAAGAATCTATTTATAGGCCTCTTACACTATTTGAAAGCTAAAAATTCACACACATGCCTAATTCCATATGTTTCAAGTGGATATGATTTTTTTTCTTAATCTTATGAAAAACACATTAAGTAGGGATAAATGCATTTACCATTACATTCCTCATCTACCAACCTTTTCCTTCATTTTAAACTTGAGCTTCTTAATATTTTATAGGTTTACTACTATTTTCATGTTTTTACATTCCTCCAATTAATATAATCAATTATATGGATATAAATAACTAATTTTTTCTTTAACTTAAATATTTATTCTTGTTTTTAATCATTTCATTTTATCTATTTCATTCATTTACTTTAATTTGTTGTTTAGAAGTGTATTTATAACACTCAACATTATTATATTCTAGTTATCTAAATTAGGATTAATAACCACATTAATTCAATTCAGTAAAAAATAGTTCTCAAGCTTATATTATACAAAGGTAAATTTGATCCTAAGAAACACTTTAGAGCATTCCATCCATCATGTTTAGACTATGCATACAATGATAAATTATTAAGCAAGTTATTTCAAATAAGTCTCATGGAATGTGCATTACAATGGTTATATGATCTCCTCCTCAAACATTTTAGATTATTAAACCTATTTTATGAATAAATCCTTTCACTTTTTTCTATTAATATCAATAAGAAGTTTTCATATTCATAAATTTATAATCTTAAGCAAGGTTACAATTAATTAATTAGTGGTTATGTACTTACAATACCATGCTAACCAGTATGAACAATGCTATAATATACAATTAACTACATGATATATTCAAAAAAAATTGATTAACGCCACTCCATGAGTCAATTATATTCAAGAGATTAAAATCATTTGATGAACTATTCCATATAGTGAGGGTAGGATAAGTTAAGTTAATAGCTTTGAAAAAAATCAAGTATACATTAACTCTTACAACCAAACTTAAAAAAAGGTTTGAAATAAAATTAGGTTGTAAGGTCAAACCAAATGATAATAATAATGAGGTGAATATTATGGTAGATGAAGTATCATAGCCTATAAACCAGTTACAGTCAATAACTCCAATAAAAAAGGTAGTTTTGAGATTATTATCAGATTCTCAAGTGTTAACAAATAAGTCACTAGATTATAACTTTATAACCATCGTTACTCCATAATAAAACAATAAAAACATTAATAAAACAAGGAACTATTATGGAAATCCATCTTTAAATTATCATCATATTTTGGGGAATTCAACAAATAGATGTTTCAAACTAATACCTAAGATACAAGATATTACATATGTAATTTATTTAATTTGGGAACTACTAAAATTGAATCTAGATAATAGAACAATGGAAATACAAAATTAAATAGCTTTAGTGATCTTTTTCTGAAACATGAAATAAAAAAACAAAGGAAACATCAGAGGTACAATAATCAAACAACATGCATCCTCCACTAGATATATGCTTATCTAGTAGATGATATCATTGGTACTCTTAATTATATTTTACCATAGTGGATCATGATCACATTTTATGACAACTAGATAGTTTATAAGGACTCATATTTGGATGTAATATTCATACAACCAGACATTAGTGAATAACCTATTCATATTTTGATTTTTCATATGAAAACATTTTAATGATGACACTTATAAACTCTCTTGGATATATTATGAATGGTTCTAATATAATATTATAAATTACAACATAGTCCAAGGATTTACAACATAGACACTACCAACATAATTACTTCAAACAAGAGAGAGATTCATTAATAAAGACACATTGTATTAGCTATGTGTAAAATAAAATGTATGTGTGGAACCAACAATGGATACACTAGAGCATAACTCTCTTAAATATTTCATCTCTACTAGCTTAGGATATGATTATAAACTCCATTTACTTCCTCTAGATCACAAAGGATTATTATATATAAAATGTAGGATGTGAGTGAGAGATTATTATTAGTGTAACAAAAGGTGAGATCAATACCCAAGTTACCCCCAACCATTTATACACATGTGAGGATAAATAATACATTAATTATGAATTTAATAATTATATGCACATAATAAATCACACCTTGGTAATATATCTACCCAAGCTGTACTTCACATCAATGTGAATATGACACTCTCCAATAGGTACACAAGAG